>JAAGKR010001982.1:66811-107304 GCA_011419295.1 Clarias macrocephalus | reverse complement strand
CACACACACACACACACACACACACACACACACACACACACACACACACACACACACACACACACACCGGCCCTTTCAAGATCCAGTTTGACATTTCTGCTCTAAAGGTTTTGACATCTGTTACAGAATATTAAACACTGTTCACGTTAGTACATGGAAATATTATCACAAAAAAGTATCGAAAATGAAGTAATGTATCACTCGCAGGAGGCCTGGAGCCGATCCCAAGAGACTTAGGGCATGAGGCGGGGTACACCCTGCTGGACGGGGTGCCAATCCATCGCAAGACACACACACACACACACACAGACACACACACACACACACACACACACACACACACTATAGGCAACACCAGTTAGTCTCATCTCAGGGTCTGTGGACTGTGGGAGGAAACCGGAGAACCCGGAGGAAACCCACCAAGCACATGTGAGAACATGCAAACACCACACAGAGACGAGAATCAATCCTGGCTAGGGAATCAAACCCAGACCCTGGAGGTGCGAGGCGACAGTGCTAACCGCTAAGCCAGCGGGCCGCCTCTGACATAATGTATCTTTTTTTTTTTTTTCCAATTCTTTTTTGGGTTAGCACCTTCACCTTACAACTCTGGGGTTGAGGATTTACACTTTTTTCCCATCCTTGGTGCGTTTCCTCACACAGTCCAAAGACACTCAGTGTAGGTGCTGTAGACTGGTATCTTCAAATTGCCCATATTATAAGATTGTGTGTGTGTGTGTGTGTGTGTGTGTGTGTGTGTGTGTGTGTGTGTGTGTGTGTGTGTGTGATTGTGTGTGTGCTTGTGCCTTAAGTTGGGACGGCACACACCCTGTCCAACGTGTAACCCGTCTTGTACCCTAAGTTCTCTGTGACAGGCTTTCAGGCCCCCACAACCGTACACAGGATAAGGAGTATAAACAATATTTGGATTTTACTTTTAAAATGAAATAAATGCAAATTACAATTACTTGCCATTGTTCTTGCAAGATAGAATAATTTTCAATATAACAAGGCACAAGTGTGTTATTACATCTGGCTTCTTTTGTTTTATTTACTACCAACATATAACATACATCTCTTGTTAACAAATTATGAAGATGGAAACGCAGCAGAAAAAACACACAGATTAATAAAGTAAAATCTTCTCTCTGTATAAGGAGGAAAAGATATAGACATAAATTCCCCTTAAACTTGGTAAAAGTTTAAACAACTTGTACAACACTGCCCTCTAGTGGGGGAAATGTGAATAGACGACAGTAATAGGGTGACACGATCCTCCCCTGAATATTTACAATCTACAAAATTGTTGGTACCTAGAATAGATTTTGTGGAAAAAAAAATTCTACAAATAATGTCCATCCTTTACATAAACCTAAATTTTGAAATGTAAAATGTATAGATTCTTTTCTGGTCATTAGCTGTCTACAGTAAAAACCATGTTTTATTTTTTATTTTATTAAAACAGTAAATCTCAGGTTCATCCTTAGAAGTTTTGAGGATTTTGCATACATCTGGCAAAATATTTGGGGTCTCTTATTATTATTATTATTATCTTAGATCTTCTTTCAAATTTATAATTAATAAATAAATTATTTATTAATTGTATCAGCAAGAGATGTGATATCCTGAAGAAAAAGAAAAAGAAAAAAAAATGCACAGCCTACATGGGGTATAAATCTATTCTCTATGAATAAACACATTTAAATTGCATTTATTGTTTAGTTGTTATATGAAAGACAAACAGAGTATTTACAAAAAAAATCATGAGCTTTATGAGCTAAAACCACTGCATTGTGAAAGTTTCCAGGAGTTCTTGGGTTGTCCACAAGGAGGCGCCAAATCATCACAAACTCCACAGCATCCACAAACTCCACTGCAACTAAACAACTGGTATGGCTTCAAACATTATCATGTTTAGCTGATTCCAACTTTTGCGTGAAATCTGCAACCATCCCTGCAATCCGGGATTTGCATTACGCGAGGTTGGCCCGAGCGACACTGCAGTCTTCGGAGTTGACTTAATTTACATGGCTGACTCATTATGTTTGTTTCCCCACTCCCTGCCTCCATCCCTCCCTTCTCTCTCTCTCTCTCACACACACACACACACACCACAACAACATATAGGCACAGTGTCAAGGATTATTTACAGTGATCATTATACAGTAGCACTGCATTGTGAAATGCTTGGTTAGAGAATTATCCATAGATTACAAGGTGTTATAAATAGTTTACCTTTATTTGCATCCCTGCTCTGTTCTGTATCGCTTTAAAAGAAAAGGAATAATGACAATTGAATGCACTGATGAGACAAATTGATGGTAATGGTTACCTCTGCCCACTGTTTCACACACTACACTATATGGACAAAAGTATTTGTGCACACCTGCAGTGACATTGTATCTAAACACACACACTTCAATATGGAGTCGGTCCACCAGTTGGTTTTGCAGCTCTAACAGCTTCCGCTCTTCTTGTACGGCCGTCCACAAGCTGTTGGAGTGTTTCTGTGTGAATTCGTGTCCGTTCATTCTGTAGAGCGTTTATGAGGTCAGACACTGATGTTGGACGAGAAGGTCTGGCTCACAATCTCCAGTTCCAGTTCGTCCCAAAGGTGCTCGATGGGGTCGAGGTCTCAGGGCTCTGTGTTCGGGCCGGTCGAGTTCTTCCACACCGATCTCATTAAACCGTGTCTTTATAGTCCTCGCTTTGTGCACGGGGGCGGAGTCATTTTGTAATAGAAAAGGGTCTTCCCCAAACTGCTAACAAAAAGTTTATAAAAAGCAAGGCATTATCCAAGATGTCTTGGTATTCTGAAGCTTTAAGATTGTCCTTCACTGGTCATAAGGGGCCTGACTGAAACACATGAATCCAAGAATTAACAGGTTTGGCCAAATAGTTTTGTCCATATACAGTAGTGTAAATGTACATTATATTGCCAAAAGTGTTCGCTCGCCTGCCTTCACCTCAATATGAACTTGAGTAACATCTAATTCCTAATCCATAGGGTTTAATATGATGTTGGCCCCGCCCCTTTTGTAGCTATAACAACTTCAACTCTTCTGTGAAGGCTTTAGGAGTGTGTTTATGGGAATTTTTGACTGTTCTTCCAGAAGCGCATCTGTGAGGTCAGACACTGATGTTGGACGAGAAGGCGTGGCTCACAGTCTCCGCCCTAATTCATCCCAAAGGTGTTCTATCGGGTTGAGGTCAGGACCTTGGTACAGGACAGTCAAGTTCCACCCCACCGAACTTGCTCATCCATGTCCTTATGTTCTTCGCTTTGTGCGCAGTCATGTTGGAACAGAAAGGAGCCGTCTCCAAACTGTTCCCACAAAATTGGCAGAGGTGTAAAGTAACGAATGACGTTTACTCGCGTTACTGTAACTGAGTAGTTTTTTTTGTGTGTACTTCTACTTTTTAAGGTAGTTTTTAAAATCTCTAATTTTACTTTTACTTAAGTATGTTTTGTTTGAAGTTTTGTAATTCGCTACTGAGTAAAAAAATGAATGAAAATGCAAAAAATATTCTGCTTTGTATCAATGCCTGGTTGCGCTCGCGCGTGTCTTGTGTCCTGGTCGCGCGCCGCTCCAGACTCCACTCCAGGTTTTCTGACTGTTTCCCCACATCGGCATCTACCCGACCTTCCACACGGCCGCTTCCGCCCTGAGAGTGACGTCATCAACCAGCGCCACCGTATATAAACCGGAGAGAGACGCGGGAAAGAGGAACAAGGTTGTGATTCTGGCGTTTTGATATTTGGTTGTGACTTTTTGCCTCCCATTGACTTTGATTATTGCTTTTGTTGCTCTTTGTATATATTTGTAGATAATTTCACTGTATGTTTGTGCACTCAGCAGTAGTAAGGGTTTGGCTGCCATTTATTTAGGGAAGAGGGAATTTATTCACTGGTTTTGGTTTAGGGAGTCAGCGAAGGTACCTGGATTTGTGTTTGTGGGTTTTTTTGCAGGTAGTCCAGCTACTAAATATAAATACCATTTAGTTGATTGTTTTGGCCTGGAATCCACCCTGAATCTGATCCTCCTCCTGTGTGTTTGTGTGTGTGTGTGTGTGTGTGTGTGTGTGTGTGTGTGTGTGTGTGTGTGTGTGTGTGTGTGTGTGTGTGTGAAGCAATACAAACCTCATTATTTCATCAGTTAATGACTGGATCTAGTTCTTTCTGCCATATACCACCATTTCCATACAGTTTATAATAGAATCCTGAACCGTTCCTTTGCTGTGCGGCCGACGCTAGACTGGGACGTGACGCCATATTTAAGTGACCACAAGAAAGACAGCAGCTTTATTATGCAGGTGTTCCTTCAGTTAAAAACAACTAGTGTGAGGTTTATATCTGCTCATCTTTTTTGAACTACTGTACACTAGATTGCCTCATCACACCCCGCTGTAAAAAAAAAAAGTTAGTAACGTTTACTCTGAGTTAATTTTTTTATGAGCTACTTTTTACTTTTACTTGAGTAGATTTTTATAACGGTAACTTTACTTGTACTTAAGTAAAATTTCACTGCAGTAACAGCATTTTTACTGGAGTACAAAATTTTAGTCCTCTTTCCACCTCTGAAAATTGGGAGCATGAAATGAAAAAAAGTCTTGATGTGTTGAAGCATTAGGAGTTCCTTTCAGGCCCGGATGCTGCTGCTCAGCCATGGAAACCCACTCCATGAAGCTCTCTGTGCATGTTCTTGAGCTCATCTGAAGGACTTCATGAGGCCACATGAAGTTTGGAGGTCTGTATCTGATGACTCTGTGCACTGTTTGTCTCAGCATCTTCTGACCCGCTGCTGTGATTTTACGTGGCCTTCGTGACTGACTTTCTGTCGTTCCCAATCGCTTCCAAACACCACCAACAGTTGACTGTGGAATATTTAGTATTTAGAGGAAATTGGACTTCTTGCACAGGTGGCGTCCTGTCACGGTACCACGCTGGAGTACACCGAGCTCCTGAGAGCGACCTGTATTTTCACAAATGTGTGCAGAAGCGGTCTTCATGTCTAGGTGTTTGATTTTATACACCTGTAACCATGGAAGTGATTGAAGCACCTGAATTCAATGATTTGGATGGGGAGAGTGAATACTTGTGGTAATATATAGTAGTACACGTACGTGGGTGATTGCTAGTGTGATTGCAGTGATTCTGTACATAGTCCAAATATACAGTATCACTGTGTTGCTCGGTGATCCATTGTGGCGACCTCTAATGGAAACAGCCGAAAGAACAACAACAACAACAACAACGAGGACAAAAATAATTGACTGCGGCGGAATTTCTCCCAGCGTATCGGAGGAACAGCACTTGTGTCTTAGCCTTGGCAGGCTCGGATCCATGTGTCCTTCCGCCTTCACACAATACTCCACGGCATGAGAGCTGCAGCTCCTGCTATTGTTCTGCCTGGAGTCGTAAACAGCATCATGGCTCCCTGCCATGTCTTTTCAAGGTCTCCGAGCTTCTAACCAGGGGTGTCCAACAGTTTCCGCTCGGAAAGGTCGGCTTCCCGAACTCAGGAAACAATTGATGTTACACAGGGACTTTTTTGAGGCGACAGGTTCTACCGAGACGTGAGGGGAAGATGAAATCTGTAGGAAGGAGCGTCCAGCTGTTTTCCCCTCATCCTGTGTTACTATATGGGAAAAGAAGTTTGGTGTAAGTTGGTGTTTCTGTGTGCCAAGGTGGATGTTTTCACTGAGCGCTTCCAAAGGCATGGCGTGCCACGAATTATTCCCAAAGGGAGGGAAAAATTAAGAGCTAATTTAGACCATGTTTGCTTTGTTTGTTATTATACTGTATTTACCCGAGCTCGGGGTTACACTGGTATATTTGAGGCTACTCTGAGGTCACACAAAAGAAAGGAAAACCGTGCTTTAGCTGCATGTGATGGTTAAAAATACTACAAGAGCCTATTTTTGACACCAAAATAAACGTTTCAAACATCGATCAGGTGTTTCCTGCCCAGCATCTGTCGTACTACAGAGGTTAAGGTTTGGGTTTGTGGGTCAGAAGGTTCGTGAGTTCCTAAATCCCAATGCCACCTGGCAAGCTGTTGAGTTCTTGGAGCAAAGCCTTTAACCCATAACCGCTCGTGTGTGCCCCCCCCCCCTCCCCCTCCTCGGCGTATCGCTTGGGATTAAAGGATGAGCCTGATAACTACTAAACTGAAATGTGCAGCAAACCAGCGGTGGCCCAGAGAAGGTCCATGTACACCAGACTCTGAACAGCTAGGGAAATGAACTACATTCACAACAAGAATGCAATAATAATAATATAATAAAGGACATAACGGTATTCTAAATATCCAAGACGACGTGAATGTAAAAGTGAAGTCTGAACTCAAAACATTCCATCTGAAAAACCACGAACAGGCCGACAGGTTCAGACTTGTGTGTTTATACAGGAGATTCTCACAGCTGTAAGTTCACTGGCATGCATGGATAAAATATATACGTCCAATGGTTTCAGTATATTAGAATATATATTATTATATTTGGTTAGAAATAGACCGCATTGTGAGTTATTTACGAGTGTTTATTATTTAATCGGCTGCTCGTTGTCTGTATGATGAGGCTGCAGGTTAAAGGTTGAAATAATATTCGTTATATTCATTGTTGTGCTTTTTTCCTGATTCTTCTGTTTACATTTTATCATGTTATAATTTTACCAATATATATTTTTTAATAACTTGAATGAATGTAATAACAGATATTGGAAATTACAGTTGAAATTTGAATCCAGTTTATCCACTGCAACTTGTGATATTTTAACATTTGAAAATATATTGAATGTAGTCAATTTCAACATTTCTAGATTCCAAATATCTTTAAATAGATCATTTTAAGTATTAAGTTTTTTTCCTAGACAGATATTAATATTTTTAAGTGTCGATTTTGGATTATCTGCAATAATTTTGCTTCTTTCAAGAAAGAAATGCTTAAAACTAGCAAAAGTATCTTACAAGAAATTTACACTTGAAAATCATAAAATCTGTCTAAAAAAAAAGGCTGAATATTTTTATTTCAAGATATTTTAAACAAATGTAACCAGATTTTCACTTGCCAACATTTCACTTTATGTACCGTCTATAGTGTGTGTGACAACAGACCGTCACTAATGGATTTATATTTAGATCCCTGATGAGCAAAGCAGTGGTGATAACGGCAAAAAAACACACAAAAACCCCCCTCAAAACTGGCATGATGAACCCTTGAGAGGAAAGGGCCTAAAAATGGATGGTATCCTGGTGTGGGTGACACCGGATAGTGTGATCATGAGTCATTACATTACAACCAACACAATACCACAAGTGTCTCCACATCGTCTTCAGTGTTTGTATTTCTTGAGACAGATCAGCTTAGTCATTCCTAGTAATAGAAGTCACTGAAGGTTATACGGATCTTTTGTAAACAAGTTCTACTTGGAGTTCCCGACAGCCAGACCATCAAATTTACAAAGAATCATAAAGGACTTCTAGAGACTCGTACACTCGGCCTTTAAATCCTTTACGATTCCTTGTCGAGCTCACGGTTCGGCGGTCACGCGGCGTTCCCAGTATATTACTTGTAAAACCTTTTAAAAAAAATTACATACAGTAAGAGACACTGCTATTTATTTTTATTTTTTTTTATTATTATTATTAACATTTTATCTTCAGCAGTGTTAATACACCTGATCAAGTCCTGGACCGGCTCTCCCTCCCTCACTCTTTATAGTTTTGCCCTCATTGCATAGAGACAGTCTTGTGACTAGCTCATGTGCCAGCATTTATTTTATGCTTAATCCGCACATCGTCCATGAACTAGACTTTTTTTTTTCTTACACTTTCCTTTTAAGCTAATATGCTCAGCATACAGAGAGAAATAAATATTTAGATTTATTTAAGAATATTGTGTTTTGAAACTGATTTATTAATTATTGATTTTTTAAAACTCATTCTGCGTGGCGTTGTTGTACGCCAGCCACCTTTGACCTCCAGTCTCTGAAACAGGTTTCACTCCACCGTCAGCAACAGCTCAGTTTCGCCTTTAAACATAAACCTGCCCCTATTTTGCCGGATTATGCAATCGGGGCTCAAGGGCTCAGTCGTATTGTTCGGGGAGAAGTTGATGTCCATTTCTCACTTCACTACATCTCAGGCGTGTCCGGTTAGCCTGGTACCTTCTCGGCACACCACTGGTATGTAAGACTCTAATCTCCGGCACCCCGATGCAGGAGGAACGTGTCGGAAAAGTAAACATTTAAAAAGTGCACATGCATCGACGGTTTTCTCCCAGCTGTGGATAGTGAGTGTTTAAAGGGCCGAAGCAAGGAAAAACTCTGGCAGGTTACAGAATACACACCGCATATTTACTTATTGTTTAGCCGTCATTCTGCACACAAGGCTAGACATACAGTACGCATATTTAAATGCATTAAAATAGAGAATTCTAATGCTTAACTGATTACTGAGATGGACGCTTCACATTTAAACACCTCATGTTCTTGTCATCACCTCAAAAGTCATTATTTAACTGATTCACACACAGAGCTGGAAAACGTAAGTGTATTCTCAAATCTTTATTTCTTAAAAACAGAAAATTTAAGCAAAAAAAAAATTAAAAATCATCACATTTAAAACAAGACTTTTTACAATATGCTGGAGTGTGAATAATACAAGTCAGAGAAATTAGAAATACGACCGAGTTCAAATCCTTCAAAAATCAGAGCAGTACCTCAGACTCCGAAACAGTGGATCGTTTCTGTCTGCATTCAGTCAAGTTTGTGGTACGCGCATGTGCGCAAGTCCACCTTCCATAGTACCTGATGCTAAAGGATTACAGCGTAGAAATGTCCTCGACAAATATTATTCAATTGATCATCTGTAGGATGTGATTTGAACACGAAGCTTTAAACAGAGAAAAGCTTTGGAGAGAGACACAGGGAGACGCTCGATGGAAACGAGTCGGCACATTACAGCACGAAACAGACATGAATTAATTCATTCATCAGCTGAACATCCATTTACAGTAACACTTAAAAGAGCGTGACGGTTTAGAAAGAGATTTTTCCAACATTCCTGTTTGCATGAAGATGACGCGCTTCAACGGTCACTATTTAACCTCGGTCACCTGCGTAAAGTTTACGGCCACTTGTGTCACTCTGAGTGCAGGAAAAGTAAATACAGATTACAAGGCTTCAAGGTTATGGCCTGAACAAAGTGAGACTACATTCAAGCAGGTCCCCAGTGTTTACATACAAACACACACCGCGGTTTCAAGCGAGACCGAGAGCGCACCCAACGTTTCGGTTAGAACCTGCCGGATTCGAGTTTTAGTCAGGATGTTTGCAGGCACTTCACGAAATAATCCAGCTTCACTAATGTCTTTTGAAAATTGCATCAAATAAAATGCTAAATCGCACATGATTAACCCAAACAAGTGGATAAGTGATCCTACAATGCTACAGTGGTTCGCTGCGCTCAAATACGCATCCGAAACACTACTAAAGGCTTCGGCATACGGACATCAATTAATATCAGAGCAGCAAGGGCACTTATAACAGTTTAATAAGGCAGTATATGTAGTGAGGCAGTGTAGTACTAACACGCACACACACACACACACACATTCAAAAATATTAGATTAATCTAGAGTAAAAAAATGAACAGAACGAATCTTGGAACACGAGGCAGCGTTAGGACAAACTGACCCGAGGATGTGCGCTGTGTAATTAATCTAAGACAGGAAACACACTCAGGAAGCGGTTTTCCTCGCACTGGTGCTGCCTTGCACCGTGACGCAAGAGGCCTGTGAGAGACACACTCCCCAGTCCAGGGAATTACAAGCAGGATATCCATATTTTGCCTTGTTTGCCTAGATTTGAGCATTTCTACAAAACGTCACCCCTCACGTTCAGACGACAGACGCTCAGTCGGTTACTGCACTATATAATAACCTCAGCATGTTATAATTCTAATATGATCGGAAGTAATAAATAAAAACGATTTTTTTTTTTTACCTTCAACGAAATATTAAATCATTAATAACTAGGAGTGAGGACAGTGAAGACGCAGTTTATGTTAAATAGTTCTGCATTATCTCTGCACCGTTTAGTCGTGTCTCCGGGTCTGTCCTTGTTTTAGGCATGTCTAGACTAAGCATGTAAATATTTGCTTTAACCAATAATAAACAATAATTTAAGACATAATAGGCCAACAAACTTCACATAACCTTTGCAAAGGAAAGAGAAACAAACAAAAACAACCACCTGGCGTAAGTGCCATCCTTTTGTACGATGCTCATCAAATTCAAGATAAAATCAAATACACGGAACCGTGCAAAGTCTTGAGCCACCCATCGCTTCTTCACGTCAATAAAGTTAAATGATGGGAATAAATTTAATGGGAATAGGAACAAGTGTTTGGTCAATGTGTGGCTTAAGAAACAAAAATCTGCTCAGGAACAGGGACCGGACTGAAAATAATGAGAGGCAGAAAAGTCCATCGTGAAACTCTGGAGCTTTGGAGGAGAAATGAGGGGGGGCTCAAAACTTTTACACGATACTATACTAGACTAGACTATTAGTAGCAGTTCAGCTCTTCGAACACACCTAAGGGACTAGTACAGATTGATTGATTTATCTATTAAAACATCATCTAAGGATCAGAAATTCGACCATTGGCTCAAATACACACAAAAAAAAAAACGTACAAAAACATGGACACAAGTGTCTAAATGCACGATTTGATCTAGTTAGCTCAATAATAGTAATAATAATAATAATAATAATAAAATGTTATAAAGGTAAATATCAGATTGATACAGTGCTTGGAAGAGACTTGGTTCTGAATACTACACGAGCAAAAACACCGCCGCGGGCACGGAGCGGTCCTTAATGGCTCAGACTGTATCAGACTAGTGCAATATGCTGTCCACAGACAGGGGGCGCCGCAGCTGACTGACTGCGTTCACACAGAGATTCACAAATAAAATGGGAAGTTGTAAATGTCAGGGACCTTAAAGGAATAGTTTGGATTTTCCTAAATCTGAATTGAGGTGTTTAGAAGTGCATCATCATAGTTTTTGGTCGTTACACACGTTCCTGCTCTGTACACCGACCGTGAAGTTTCTCACCCGGAACGCGAGTACAACACCCAGCGTAACCCAGGCCAAATTCCACAACCCTCGTTCCATGCACAAACGCCTTCCGAAGTTCAGCTGAGACTCGTATAAAGATTGTGCCGTCTCACTGAGCTAAACCCAGTTTTGAATATTTTATCGTCATTTTTAGTGCATATTTAGTACAAATATAACTCATTCCTTTCCCCAGAGCTGTATGGCTAACCGGAAACTAACTTTTGTGCAGAGCAGGAAAATCTATAACAACCTACAGTAGACCTCCAGTAATATACTTATATTCAGCTCAATTTTGTTTTTAGACAGACTTGGGAAAAATTTTTTTTTTTCCAAACTATGAAGGTAAAAGACACAACAAAGCTGATTGTGCCTCAGAGGAAGCACGAGTAGCCTTGACTTTCAGACTTACAATTACATCCAGAAAACTGTGTGATGAAAATGTCAAAACCTATAAAAACGGTTCAAAACAGAACGCAAATAGAATGTGTTCGTCCTTCATTATGTTGATACAAAAAAAAAAGCAAAAAAAAAAAAAAACACCAATATGGTGAATAAAAGTGAGATTCGGGAGGAATTCTTAAAGGAATTCACCTGACCGTTCATCTCCCCTGAACCAGCCTGCAACTGATTCTGCTCATCGTTACACTTAAGCCCCTCCCACCCCAAACATAATTGAATAAATTATCATTAATATTTTAGGCAAACCTAGAAATAAGACTACAGATTAAAGAAAGAACGAACACGCAGTCTTAAGTTCTACATTTTGATGATGGGCTGTTGTGGAGTTTTTAAGACATTAAGATTGTACAGCGTCTGCTCAGCGTAATACTGACTAAGATGCGATTCACATTGACTCCATCAACAAACATTTTGAAATAGATTCCGAAAAAAGTGTTTCTTTGATCAATTTGGACACGGAAATGTCTTCAGGTTCGCACAAAATGTCCATAATTTAAAAAGAACAAAAACAAACAAACTGGAAAAAAAAAAAAAAAAACAAAGACACTGATGGGTGATAACTTCAGGTGTCCGTGTTGTTTTCCTTGGAATACTCCTCCACCAGCTGCTCGTAGGAATGACCGTGGTCCGATCCATCCGTGAACACGGACTCCTCCGATTCGGAGCACTGCTCCTCCTTGGAATCGGACTCGGACCCACCGTTCTCATCCGAGGTCGAGAGCTTGACCTTGACGTCGTCGTCGTCCTCATCCACCAGGCTGTTGTTCAGTAGGTTCTCTTCATCAATAAAAGTGATATTGGCATTCTGAATAATAACCGGCTGATATTCATTCGAGTCCCACGCGTGACGTCCAGGAGCGCAGCCCCCGGGCCCGAGGCTCCTGTGCTCCTCCCCTGCCTCTTTATCCAGCTGATTCTCATACATTGTCCCCATGTCCGCTTCCAGCTCACCCTCAACCTGCATCTCATTTAGGAGTGGACCCTCATCCGTGCCCAGCAGGTAGCTTTTGGACTTGGAGAAGACCACCGTGACGCGGTCACTGAAGCTGTAGCGGCGTTTCTGCCGGGGCGATTGCTCTAGATTGACGATCGCGTTTCCGTTAATGCAGACGGCGTCGTTGCAGCTCTTGGAGCGGAGGAAGTCGTTCTGCTTTATGGTGCTGATGGCACCGGCATTCTGATCTCGTTCCTTCTTGGTACCGATCTGTTTGATGAGGTCGTTGTAGCCCTCCCGTTTCTTAGACAGGAAGCTGAAGATGTTGACGTCACTGCCGGCGGGTGGCAACTGCAAGGCCTTGTTGGTCTCTTTGTAGTGCTTGATCTCATTCAGTGAGAGCTTGTGCCGTTTCCGCCGCTTCTTCAGGGCTTTATGAGCCTCGATGACCATCCGCACCTTCCAGTTAAAGAAGAGGGAGAGCCAGGCCAAACCCAGGTAGATCCAAACCTCCACAAAGTAGCGATACAGAGTGGGGTAGTTTGCACTGGGGTTTACACCTAGAAACACAGACACAAAGCTTGGATGAAAAAACAAACAAACAAACAAACAAACAAACAAACAAAAAAACAACCTCTACAGAGCAGCAGTAGTAGAAACTACAGACAAGCCTGACGTCCGGGACATGAGCACATACTCGTTTGACTAGTTTGACTTGGGGAAGTTGATACCCAATAAAATGGAACCTTTGTAATCGCACACTGATTACTGCAATGTCAGTTATCATATGCGTACACAACCAGGAACAGAATCATTCCCGGTGTAGGCTGATCTACATATAATCTTATATCTACATATAACTTAATCTACAAATAATCTGTTCTGCATCATTTAACAAATTCAACACATGCATCCATGCAACAATCACCTGCTACAAGATCACCAAATCCAATCGTTGTCAAAGTGACGAAGGAAAAGTACAAGCCCTCTATGTAGGTCCAACCCTCCTGAGACATGAAAATGAACGGAGGAATGACCAGATGAACCAGTACACCCCATATCACGAAGATGGCTGTGCAGGTGAACTGGGTCTTCCTCTGGGAAGAAAGAAAATGGACAAAGAATGGTTTGATTTTAAAACAACAATTTATTGAAAAGAAATACTTTGTACGAATGGTGTACACTTGTATGTACATGAAACGGGTTGCCCTTACCAATGAAACTCCCCGTTTAGTGAGAGATTGTCCGAGGTGTTTCGCTCTTCCGCCAAAAAACTTGCCAAGTTCACTGATCCAGGTCAGACAAAGTGGGACACCAAAGAGTCCATAGAAAATGCAAAAAACCCTCCCGGATGAGGTTTTTGGGGCAATGTTGCCATAACCTGATGGAATAAAATAAATAAATAAAAAACCACACACGTTCAACTCTTATTTTAATGCCTTGGAATCATATGATCCCATCTGTCCTGCCTGTATGTTTGTATATAAACACGCACACAAACAAAACGCTATAACCAGTATTGATATACGTCCCATTATGCCCAGTATAAATGTTTTAAGTACAATACAGTGCAAACATCTTGGGAACATACAAAAAAAAAAAAAAAAAAAAATCATAAGATGCTTTTGACAACATTTCTACCTAAAGTGCACGTCTATAAAGAGCACTAAACACACTAAATACAATAAACACAGTCAGCACTTGGTGTGAAAATTCTTTGCTTTAGTGTTACTGTTACTTATAATTAATAAAACAGCTGTTAGGTTTTACTGTGCATGCTGGAGAATCTCAGTTCTTCTGGGAACTCGTTTCCTCTTACTCACTCCTTCCTTTTTTTTTTCTTTTTCTTTTTTTTTTTTTAAATCTATTTTGTTTTCATCTGCGGTTATGTAATATGTTACTTTCCATACAGGAATGCAAATATTCTTCTGTAAATGTTGTTTACTCATTTATCCATTCATTTTTAAGGTACATTTGGAAACGCACACATACACACAATAAACAATTTGTATAATTATATAATTTATATTACCTCCAGTACATCAGCCCTCTGTACACATGACCGCCATAGATGTATATACATTATTGTTTTTCATGCTAAAATATACCACTTGTGTACATGAACTTTGCACAATGGCAATAAAGTTTAATCTAATCTTATCTAATCTGGCAGAGATTAGCCCGTTCCTACATCCCACTGAAAAGATCTGAGATTTCTACCACCCGCGGGTTTAGAGACTAGCTGTGTGTGTGTTTTTTTTTGTTGTTGTTGCAAAAGGTGAATATAGATGAGGGTGTTTCTGTCCTGAATTGATCTTACCATCAACAACATAAAATCAGTTGCTTATAAAAACATACAGTCTAAAAGCTCAAATGTTGTATCTGACCCTATTAAGAGGGAAAACATTACGGCTCAACATCCTGGATACACAGAACCGTCAGATAGAAATAATTCAGGGTCGGTATTTAGCAGAAAGTCCTGTTATTTTGTATTGGAAAAGCCTTGAAGGAAATGACCTCTAATGTCCCTGTTGAGAGCAGCGGCTTATCAAACTCTCCGCTAATCTTCAAGTTTCTTCTCAAGTAACTTTCATTCTTATCAGAGCACGACGGTACTGAACGTTTAGACTCTGAACATTCTGACAAACCGTAAAAGTTTCACCTGAGCGTTCCATCAGCCGTATCCACGCGATCCATAAGACTTATTTAACTCATTAAACAATAACAATATTTAAAAAAAATATGTTGTTTTTTTTAAAATAAGAAATAAATCCTGAACGGAATCTGTTGGCCCACAGGGAAAATAAATAAAGTCAACTACTTCCTGCCCTTTGTGATTAGTTAAGATAAACCAGCCTTCCTCTGTTTATCCTCAAACAATAAACAGATTGAGAGATTCTCACGGTCAAAGAGAAAGATGCGACTCTTACCGATGGTCGTGATGACCGTAGCAGCAAATATGACGGCGTTCGGCCAGTTCCAATTATTGAAGGTTTTCTCTCCAGTGATGGTGACTCCCTGTCCCGCAGCCTCGGACACCGCCTAGATCAAAACAGACCAGCATTTTAGCAGGATTTTGACACAATCGGAAGACGAGCAGTCGGAACCCGCGGTGCGCGACACCAGAAGCTGTCTCACATCCTGCGAGCGACCGAGATGTTCAGATGGTACTTGATGAGGATCCTGCAAACAGGCCACCCTCAGACATGAGTAGGCTCTTCCTCACCTGGAGGGCTTTTTGGAAATGACTCAGGGCTCTCAGCACGCAATGCTATCACAGAGACGCGGCAGACTAAACTTTAATGCGTCCCTAAACAGCGATTTGGCAGTCGAGTAATCAGAGATGAAAAGTGCAGCTGGGGTCCGGGGCCCGGCGGGGATTTAAAGCCGCTTCCAGTTTAAGATAAACAAATCACTTTTCACAGCAGACCATTACGTTATTTGAAATAAAAATATAAACATTCGATTGTTTTGATTAAATCAACACAAAACTCCAGCCATGCCAAGGAAATCATAAACTTCTTATTTACCCCACTGGGCGAGTAAAGCTCCAGGGTACGGCCCAGTTCAGTGTTCTGCTCCCCTGAGAAATAACTGCGTAGGCTGAAATGCGCATCATGTTTGCGTCCTCGACTTAAAAGAAAAAAATTAATGAAACAAATTTATCAATATTCCTGCTGTGGAACGTGTTTCTCTTGATCATCTTCATTTTTAATTCTGGTTCTTTCTTTTCTCTCAACACTCACACGTTCAACCATGAGCTGGGGCGATCAAAAGAGTTTCATTGGTGCACTTTCTTTAGTTGTTTTCATTAACATTTCCTTGTACAAGGCACGTTCAAGTCAAAGCGGGACTTTTCATTTTTCACAACAACAACGCCGTTGAAAAACGGCACCATCAAGCTAGAAAGTTTCCTCAGTACGCCGGACCCGTGATCTGACTGCCTGTCTGGCCTCCCATGAACTCCTTTAAAGGCCCAAACATGTGGAAATGGTGTGGGGGATGTGGCAATAACCCAAAGTTCCTGTAAAGTCTGCGACCGACTGTGTGTACAGACAGATGCGTCTCTTTCGCAAGCTGTCAAGTCAGGTGTTCTACTCGCTGAATGTTCACTGGAGCGACTGCAATGGGCTCCGAGTCTCTTCGGCCTTCTTTAAAACATCTGAACGGTGCAACTGCGACTACGAGTCTCATCACCGTACTGCGCTTGAAGTCGTCTGTAAATGTCAAATCGCTTTTACGCCTTCAATTAGCAGAGATTTCATCACAAATCCCGGTTTGACTTGAACGCCCCTTGTACATTTCATTTGTGATTAGATTTAAAGATTTCCTAGCGACGCGAGGAGATTTTGATGATGACATTTCATAGTTTTATAGTATAGTTTGATTCCCTTTAAAACCAGTGAAGGAACCATACCGTAGTCTGTAAACATTCCACACTGAAAAGCAAAAACCACCATTCGTTTTTTTTTTCTTCTCTTTAGTGAAATGTGCTCAATGAGAGACGCTTAAGAATGAACTACTGATTGTGTTTCAGAAGCAAATGGAACTTTGTTTCAGTTTCATTAGTCTGTGAAAACTGAGCCACTGAAACTTGGATGAGAAGTGTCCGAGTGTCCGAGTGTCCGCGTGTCCGCGTGTCCGCGTGTCCGCGTGTCCGCCTGTCCGAGTGTCCGGAGGGGTTTCGGTTCCTATAAAGCGGCGTCTGTCGCAAGCTCTTATTTGCTCACTGGTTCTTTATTTCGTACAGAATTAGGTTTACACCGAATTGCACAACGTAGTGCAACACCGAGTTACTTTTAACTGTAGATCACGTTCACTCCTGACAAATATTTAGTGTTTAATTACTGACTGTACAATCCACTTCTGCTTGGTTCATTTTCTTTTTACTAAAAACATCCTTACTAAGAGAAAACAAAGCATTAAAGGCTTTACAGCACGTGTATTTCGTGTTATTTCGCTAATGTGAGTGATCTTTACTCCGTTATGGAATTTTCTCCATGTGGGACGTAATAAAAGTCACCAACTCTACCAGATCTCCTCGAAGTGTAAGTGTAGAATGAAACGCTGGTCATTTTAATGAAACACTTTTGTAAATGGTGATAAATGTGATGAATTTCAAGGAAGCGTATTTATTGCCACCTTCCACTTCAGCTCAAGTTAATTAGCAGCTCCATCGGAGGAGGCCTGGGACATCGTACGGCTTTCACACCTAGTCGCTGCCTTCGTGTGTGTGTGTGTGTGTGTGTGTGTGTGTGAGCATGGGCTCTTTATAACTGCGACAGATCTGCGACCTGCTCGTGACCTCACTTTGCTCCACATTGCTGCGTTGTGTTTAACCAGTTGTGCAGCGCAAATATGGTGTTGATAAACAAGACCTCGGTAAAATATTCTTGACAAATGGGTTTTAATGCAGGAAGCTGAAATCATGTGAGGAATGTGAAAGTGTTTATCCGTTGAAGAAGCGAAGGCAAACGAGCGGACTCGTACACCGATGTCTGGAGCATTTTTTTTTTTTTTACATTTTGCAGGTGTTTCTGATCGACGTGTGCACTCTTTGACTTGATATGCATCAGATACACGGTCATGTGACTTAAATACGAATGGACGGAATTCTTGCGACTTTTTTTTTTTTTGCCCGTGTGCATCATCAGTCAGCGCCGGAAACATAGCAGTGCTAGCGATAACTGCTAAAATAACTAGCGAGGCATCCGGCTTTTTTTGACCTCAACAAATAGATCTGCTCGCTGTCATGCAGAGGACAATCCCAAGAATATATTTTTTTTAACTGCATCCATTGTTTGAAATGAATGAACGATCCGGAGCATTTATATTAACGGCCGTTTGCAGACGTCCTTATCAAGAGTCACATTTTTATCTCATTAAAAACACATGGGCAGTTGAGGGTTAAAAGCAGCGGCGGGTTGGTGGTGCTGGGGCTTGAAAGTTCAACACCAAAACCACCGAGTAAAAGTGTATCCATGCGTGCACGAGTGCTGTATCAGCGGATAGACGAGGCCACGTGAGGGTCAGAGAGAAAAAAAATGAATGTGAACCGTCATGGCACGCAAATCCGATCTGACCAACAACAACAACAACAAAAAAAATATCAGAATTGAACAATGCGACTTGTAACGTAAACTATACGAAATAAAAATAAATAACAACATGATCAGCAGAAACATGTTAAAGTTATAAACTTAAACTTTCTCCTTCCCTCTTAAGCAGAGAACAGTAGATAAAAAAATAAAAAAAAAGAATAAATTTTACGTCATGTTCTGTGCTTCTGATTTCCAAACGGTTCATCATTTGAGACATTAAAATGGAACTTTCATTTTCCCCTCTGCTAAAAACATTCAACAGGTGATCCTTTCTCGTGGCTCTCATTTACAAATAGCGACCCTCATAGAGCTCACATTCTGATCCTGATGTCCTGAGCAGATGGAACGAGTCGCCTTCAGAGACGAAGCGGAGACGTGGAACGGCGGGACCAGGAGCAGCGGGTCATAACTCAGGAGTCGCTTTGCTAATGTCGGAATGTAGGCCGGAGTTGGACGTTGATTTACAAGGCCAAAGATTTTTTTGCTCTGTGGTGCTCCAGCTTTTATAAACAGAACTGCGCTGAAGAAGTCACCATCTGTGGCTGAAGCACACCATGGTGCCTTCACTCTGCAGTCGGTGGAAAATTCTGTTCTTGAGAAAGACGGATCCATTCACACTTCTGCGGTCATGGTGTTGGGGGGAAAATTTTCAGTGCAAGAATGAAAGTGTTTTCAAGGTTCTCTTTAGTAAAAATGAATTCTTTCGCAATGCTTTCTTACTGTAGTTCTGTTGAAAAGGAAGCTTGTTTAATTGCAGAAGTTGTCTCATGTAGCACAGAAGGAGAGGACAGACACTAACCTGGGCGTGTGGGGGACGATCAGGTCTAGACAACTATAGCATGCTCTCCTCCTGTCTACTAGTATGACTTTTAAGAGGGGGGGGGGGGGGGGTTAGTTATCATGCAGACAATCATTCTGGAATCTTCAATAAGTACAAGGGGACTTGTACAAGGGGAGTTCAAGTCAAACCAGAGCTTGGGATGAAACTTAAAGTGTAAAAAGCAATTGTTCCTCGCTCCAAGACATTTCCACATGTTTGGGATATTGAAGGAGTTCCTGGGAGGCCGGCGTTTCGGACGTGAATCAGACAGACGGCCCGATCACGGCTCCGGCGTACAGAGAGAACTTTCGACCTTGATGGTGTCCAAGCACTAGGGAGACACTGGGATAAGTGCATCAATGTATCAGAGGATTATATAGAGGGAGTGTTTACTCTCAGGACTGTGTTCTGTTATTCTGTGCCGTTCTCAAAAATCCTGACTGTTTGACTTGAACACCCCACTTAGTTACGAGGCATGAGTCAGCAGTGACAGCTGTTGGGATTTATGTTACATTGGAAATCACCGGCTTGATAAACTGGAGATAAACCTCTGCCTCAGTTCATAAAGGGACAGTTTAATAGATAAGACGCGTCTGATGAGCAACCGAGTCTGTTTCTACAACAAAAACGATAATTTGTGAGCTTGTGGCTGGATTGCTATAATTGACACTTTACCTGGCCTTTAAAAACACTTAACACGGCCTCCGAGTGGCGCAGCGCTCGCCCTATCATCCGGAGATCGCTAGTTCGATTCCCGGGTGATGCTGTAACCTCTCGCAGCCGGAGGTCTAGAGAGAGCTGATTGGCCGAGCTCTCTCAGAGGGGAAGGGCGAGAGGTACTTGGTGCTCCCACATTAATCACGGCTCTACAGCCAATCAGGGGCGTCTGTGAGCTCGCGCAACGGAGGGAGCGGATAGCGCCGTCCTCCGAGTGTGTTACTCCGCCCCCAACGATGCGTGAGCGAGCAGTTCGAAAAGATGCGGTCAGCCGGCGCCACGTGGTTCGGCCGAAGCACGTGATAGTCTTCGGCCCTCCCGGCTGAGTGGTAGTAGTAGCCTTGATGTGGAGCCACCTAGTGACGGGGAGGAATTGGACACGACTAAATTAGGGAGAAAATCGGGGAAAAATAAATAAATAAAAAAACACTTAACACTACAGAAGGCACAGATCTCCATTTCTTCACATCACTAATCCAAAGTTTTCATGCTTTACAAACTGCAATGATTCACGAGTTAGGAAGGTTTTGGGGTCGGCTAGCATTCATACCTTCACGTCTTATGATTTTAATTCCTGGAATTTTCGTAACGTCTGACCACATCATCATCCTCAAACCCACACACGAATACAAAGCTGAAAACAAATCTGTACGATGCTACACGTCTTGTTTTAGCTCTTTGCACGTAAGCTGTGTGCAGCTTCTATCATAACCTTGAGCAGAACTTTCCTGACGCACTCGCACGCTGATGTGGGTTAAATCACAGTGGTGCTGCCAACCACAAGCAAACAGCACAACCACAGACATTATGACACTTTGTTTTTAACTCGGCATCGCGCTGCCATCACGGGTCGGGACGAGAGGTTTCCTGCGCAACCCTCGAAACCCCTTTGGGAATTCAAGTAGCCGTTTTAATAGCAGTGCCTGACCACCGGCCTCGGTCGGATTCCTTAAGACCCAGCACAAAAGTACAGCATTACAGAAAAAAATATGAGACGGTGATATGAAGGTTGCAGGCAATCCTAAGATTGGAAAGTGCAACAGAAGGAGAAAGAGGAATGATTTAGCCTCTGTATGAAGACAAACAGTCGGTGTTTGATCTGTAAGTAAGCATTGTGTTGTAAAGCTAAAATGTTCATTCGCTTATCATCTGCGCCGTGCAAGTCCGTTCCAATTTGGCAACAAAGAGCTCTGCTGAAACACACTGTTAGTAACGTGCAGCACACGAAGTACGGAAGTTAAACTGTGAGACGTGTTCCAAATACTCCAACCTCCATCCAAATATTTCATCCTGTTAAAACACTCAGATTTTAGTCATGAGCTTCAGTGAGAGAGAGGAAGAGGAATGAAAGCGAAGCAGAAACCAATAACAAGACCGGACACATCTGATAGAACCGCTGAAATCTGTTCGTTTCTTCATATGTTGCTTCTAAAGCTCTCGTATTTCCTAATGTAGTCTTGAGGAACGGTTCTCTCGGTTTCCTGAAGGCCGTTTTTTTTTAGTCTCTCCTCATCTTCTCTCCGGTCCCTGTACCTGATCCGTTTCAGTGGAATGTTATTCGTTTGTTAAGCCACACAGTGACCTATGAATCATTCGAGCAGATCTTGAAAATCATCTAACTGAAGTCCTGATCCAGTGAGAAACAGGTGCAGATGATGAGAGATGATCAGGAGGTGATTAGTTCCCTGCTGATGCTGAAGGGTTGGAACAGACGAGAGGGGAAACGAGGTCGCTGCGCAGGTTGTGACACAAACAAATTGGATGTTTCTGTCTCTTTAGGCACTTTGCAGTAAAACATTCCTGTTTCTTTCATTTAATCGTCATCATTTAATTAATTATTTTTTTTATATGAAGGTATAAAGGGTGGCTCGAGGCTTTTGCACAGGACTGTAAGTATGTAAGCACTGAAATGTCACATAAATGAAGACTAGTAATATATCTGTAGTGGTGTGGGGGAAAAAAAAAAAAAAAGTAAAATGGTTTTGTTTAGTTTTATCCTAACATGACACATCGACTGTGTATAAGAAGGCAGTTTAACAAACAGGGTGATAAAAACCATGTTAGCGGTTAGTTAAGTTTCAATTCCTCTTTACTCAAAGTTCAGCAATTCTTGAAATTATTACACACACACACACACACACACACACACACACACACACACACATAACTCACAAAAATGCAACTCTACAGCTATTAATAAAGGCAATTCAAAAACGTGTGAGTTAAACAGATTTAAAATGTATAACGCTCGTCATATTGAAGGTTTCTTGTTTATTGGGCACGTCTTAAACATTTATGGAGAGGATTTTTACTTTTTCGCTTCCTGGATCAAACCCAAAATCAACGTGCGTCACAGAAGGTGTACAACAGTTCATGTAAAATATGGCTTATTAAGAAGCACAAAGTGAAGTTCGTTACTAAGTTGAATAGTGCAGTCGTTGGCAAACGTGGTACGAGTGGAGTACCGAGAATTCGTAACATAGCGTTATATGCAAATATTCCAGCTGACGCTTTGGGTCGCATCACACAATCCTGTTGTGACTTCGATGTTTCCGACAGCACGGCCCCAAGTGTTTTATTCTTTACATAACTTTACGTGGCGTTGAGAACTGTGCAAAAAAAAAAAAAAAAAAAAAAAAGGAACAGGTTTCAGTTCCAGACTTTCAGAAGGGTAACACAGGACGTGTCGAAGTTTCACCGCGCGTTGTCACCTCCAGTTGTTCAGTCTTTAAGTATTTGAGGAGTAAAAGTTGCATTAAGATAAGTCAAAGTTCACGAACATGAGCAATTTGTATCGCAACTGATAAACAGCATGCAGCAAAAACCACAACGACACACTCCGGCCGTTATCGGGTCGGTTTTACATTCTTGTGTATGTTTGTAGAAAGCAGGAGGTGTGTAAAACATCCTGAGAGCTTTCAAGAAGAGCAGACTGCTAGAAAAGCAAACAATTCAACAGCGGGTTTCAGATGTGGTAGAAAAGCCGTCAATTCCACAAACACTAAAACAAACACCATTAAACACCGGATACACGGCGCACATCTCACAACCGCTCCGTCGCGTCGCTCCCGCCGCCCCGTCATCACGGCGGTGAGAATATGAGCCGTCAGCCACTGAGTCAGCTAAACAAAAGGCTGAGTGCGCACAAGCTTCTTTTTTATGTTCGGGGAAATTAAACCATCCAAATCAGCCACTCTGCCGTGTTTGCTCTCTGAAGTCTCCTTTCAGTCATAATCCTCGCATATCTGCATAAGCCTTACTGAAGCTACATTTTCAACTTTCCCATAACAGCCGTCACACGGCGCGTCCTGTCATTATCACAATAAGCGTCTCATTGAAGGCTCTTAAGAAAAACGAGCTTTTCTGTGTGAAGCTGCGCGGCACCGGAGCGCTGGGCTTAAAGCAGGCAGGTCTGGTCAGGCTGAAGATCCGATTACGTTAGTGATTTACGCTGACTCTTCTCCTGGCAGGTAGTTAAACTGATCTCAGAAAGAAAAGACCCCCGCTGAAGCATAAATACATACATTTAAATCTTTCCTGGGGATTTTTTTTTCATGAGTTCTTCAGGTTAATTTGATTAAATTCTATTTAAGAATTGTTCCTGTCGCAAAGTAAAATTATGGAAATTTGTATGAAATATGAAAATTGTGATCAGGTAGTCCCTGACAAGTTCTTCTATTTTGGGAAATCGAGGGGGGCTGGGGGAGGGAGGGGGGGGGGGCTATTGACAACAACTGAGGTCCTGTTTAAACCTTCGATCAACTACCACGATCACAAGCAGGCAGGGGAGAAGTGTGCGGCTCACAATTGCTTCACAACCGCCACGTGACTGAGCAAATGGTGTTCCTGGAGAACAGACAATAACATTCCGTACTTTCTTTAAATTTAACGTTCTCAACCTGTATTTACCGAGAAGTTTCAACTGAGAGATCTCTTATTATCCATACTCGAGAAAATCAGCCAAGACCTTCACTTTTACTTTCACATTATGCTTTTGTTTCGCCATTTGACTCGGGGTTACAAACTGAGCTAATCACTCAAATCACACTGAACAGGGTGTTGAGGCTTATCCAGAAGATTTGGGCCGGTGTGTGTGTGTGTGTGTGTGTGCGCGCAGGCTTTTGTTAAGATTAAGCAGAAACCACACCTGATTCCACCTGTTTAATTAGTCGTTCTTGGCTGTCAGTGGATCATCAGGTGTGGTGACATCAGGTTGGACTGAAAACCTGCACACACACACACACACACAAGATTTCATACCATGGTCACAGAATGATCCAAATATTCTATCCGATTCCTGTAAGAACAGGACGGAATCAAGCGGACTAAAGCTCTGCCACATCACGGCCTTTCACTGGAGATAGAAAGAATGAAATGAAACGAAGCAGCTTTAAACCTTAAAATTCAACTTTCATCACGAGATAAACACTTTGCACAAGAAAAAAAAAATCAGATGATTAATTGTTAAAATTAATATGCCAATCATTTATGTTGGATTTTTCATTTCAAGTTTTAAATAATCTTCCTGCCATTGTGCCACTGCTAATGTTCCCTCTCTCTCTTTTCATTCCTCGGTCAAATACTAAACTTTTGAATAAATAAATGTTTGACTTTCTGCTACGTGCCTCCTCTTATTCTCGTTAATGACTGCTTTTACTTGTACTTATGTCTTTGTTTTTAATCAACTCCCTTCGCTCAAGCAAAGCCATCAGCATCCCTGACCACCTTAGAAAACGTTCTGAGTGAAAAGCATAAAATCACAGGACATTTGATCGCAGTTACACCTGCAACTGGGACTGAGACTGATGCCAACACTAGATCTGAACAAAGCTTCAAATCCAACAGGAGTGAACGGCCCCCGAATTAATCGCAATGCAAAATGATCAGTGCGTCACTGATGGAGAAAAGAGGGAAAACTTGCAGAACAAATGAAACGAGAAGAAAAACAAGACCAGAAGACACGCGCAACCTCAACACCACTCCAGGACATCATTATCTGGGTCAATTATGAAATAATCGAAAATGGTTGCAAAGGTCTTTGGCAGCGTTTCAGATCGAGTCCATCATAAAACACTATCATATCGCTGCAAAGTTAATGATCTTCAGAGGAATTTGGACATGGGCATTCATGGCTAGTTTACTTAGTTCTCGTCATATATAAGCCAAGTAAAATTGATTAATCTATAACCGCGGTCCTGACCTCTAAAACGCGCAGCAGGGTAAATGTTAACAGCTGTTTTGAGCATCTCTGGATTACACATTTCATCCAGGAAGTGCTACTAAGCATGTTCCTCCCCCCCCCCCCCCCCCACACCTTCCCCCCTCGCCCCCATTTAAAAGAAGGTGCAAACTTGATATAAGGAAGGAAGTGCGACGGTGAGAGCGGTGTGCGTTCATTATTCCGTTGTGTAATGACCCTGTAAAGCTTTAACAGAGTTCCTATGTTCTGGTTAATCAGACCTACAGGACGACTATTCTAGAACAAGACTGAATGTGTTTCATTTACAAGAACGTTAACTCTGACGGAAATGTACATTTAGTGCTGTACAAGTTAATTATTTGCCATTTCCAAAGAATGCAGCTGTTAATGGAAAAACGACACCCTAACACACACACACACACACACACACCTGCATGGTGCACGCTGTAAAAAAAGAAAAAAAAAAGTGTAAAATGTATGTTAACACAAAAAAACTCCTGTGCAGGTTCCACGAGACCTCTGAAGGTGCGCTTGCGGTATCGGGCACGGGGACGTTAGCAGTAGATCCTGTAAGTGCTGTAAGGTGGAGACTTGTTTTTCCAGCTCATCCCATGAATGCACAGTCAGATTGAGATCTGGGGAATTTGGAGGCCGAACCAACAGCCTCGAAGTCTTTGCTTGTTAAACCCCAAACATAGTAAACTGTGATGCTCTGGGTGTCCTGATATCTTTCTCTTGTAGCCAACTTTTTCCCCCAGAAATTTACACATGCAAATTATTTTGCACTGCGACAAATGCACTTCTCGTTAGATGTTAACTGTATTTCGTTGCCTTGTACTATACAGGTACATGTGTAGTGACAAAGTTGAATCTAATCTAATCTACATTAGCATTTCTGCGGGTTTTGACCGGACAGGCTAGCCTTTGCTCCTCACAAGCATAGATGAGTCTCGGATGCCCGTGTTCTTGTTAACAGTTTCTATAACTGATAATCAATGGTAATGGTGGCGCTATGGCTGGGAGGATCCTGGTTCCATTCCTTCTTCTGATCTGTGTGTGTGTGTGTGTGTATAGAGTTTGCATGTTCTTGCCCCATGCTTGGTGGGTTTCCTCTGAGACATACAGATTAGGTTAACTGGCATTCCCAAATTGTCCATTGTGTATGTGCACCCTGTGATGGACTGGCACCCTGACTGGGGTGTACCCCACCTCGTACTCAAAGTCTCCTTGGATTTGGCTCCAGGTCTCCCCGTGACCCTGTACAGGATAAGTGCTATAGAAGATGAACAAATGTTAATCAATTCACCTGGATGTTAATGTTATGGCTGATTGGTGTAGGTTGGGCGATGACACTGTTGACTTTTTCAATACTGTACGATAACATAAAACAATAAAAAAGTAGCTTCATGAGTCACAAAGCCACAAGCCATTCGGCAATTATAAAAAACAAAACAAAAAAAACAAAGTATGTACCTGGGTACAAATCTAGAACACGTTGTAATCATTTGTGCCACTTTGTAATAAAGCACATGGCGTTTTTAATATGCCCCGTCCCAGCTGCCACATGGTGCTTCTGGCTAAAGAAGTCTAAAGCAGACACACAAAAGCAGCCCTCGGGGACAGCCCCCCCCCTTGCCCCCCCAAACCCCTCCCACCCCCAAGCCATACCCAACCTTCACTTCCAAGCCAATCTGCCATCAGTGAACCGTGACAAAAGAGACGTGAAGAGGGGGGATGGGAGTCGTGTTTTTCCTCCTCTCTGTGAATGGACGATAGTTTGGGGAAAAGGGGCGTGGCGTACGGATTCATGCATTATGGAGACGCCTGAGGGTACTCAATAGTGCAGGAAGAACAAGGGGGTCTGAACACGTCTCTGCATGTCTCCTCTTGTTCGGTAATCCACGAATACACCTGCTACAGAATCTTTATATCTCTTGACACCCTGTTCAGGCTTAAAAGTGACAAGGACAAGAGGCGTCAGAGAATTAAGCATTTTAATGTACTCAAGTGTGGGTATAGGGGGAGAGAGAGAGAGGGAAAAAAAAACTTTTCACAAACAGCCTCGTCATGAAATGTCATGACTGAGTACAGCGCTAGAACTGATCCGAAACACACTAAAATCCCTCTTTTCTTTTTCCCTGTTTTTCTACTATTGTACTAAATTTGAGCATTTTGTTCTTAATGTGAGCATTTCTTCCATTTATTCATAACAAGGTTCTTGAATAACCTCGAAATTTCAAAAGCTTCTGATATCTTTTGACCATTGCAGCCAAAACACTAGAAAAAGAAAAAAGCGTTGTAAAAGGACTATTGTATGAGAACTGGAATATACAGATAGCATGTAAGCATCTGCTTTTAAAAGTAAAAGCTTAGGCACTTTTATACAGTGATTGTTACACGGCAACGCTAACAAAACGCGCTGATTTGATTTGTTTTTGCAAAACGTTAAAACAATAAAAAGGCTTAATAATTAAACATGAGACGTGTGTGCGCTCTCTACCAGGCAAAAAATAGACAGACAAGAAACCAGACTGATGAGAATGCTGTCTAGACAACAACACTATTGAGATCACTATTTGACAAAAAACACTAATGAGATCAGATTATATTTAGATTAGATCCTTATGACATGGGTTCCTGCACTATTTCAGCTCCTCATGAGGGCAAACTGCATTTCCTAGAGTCGGACTTAGTTGCTGTGTACGTTAGCAAAATCGTTGTCCTTATAAAGCATCGAGCCTATCGAAACAGATAATGAGCTGTAAACAGGTTTAAGCGTGTCCCTTCCTGTTATGCTGCTGGCTACTTTGGATATCAAGATCTGCAGCGTGTGCATTGACGCGGAGCCCCTGTGCAGCATGATGCACTTAAAAAACAAACAATGAAAATAATTTCTTGTAACGCGTCTAACATTAGTCAGAAATATTAAAAACAAAGGATTTCACTTTCAAGAAATCCGACCTCCCTCATGAACGAAGATGAAACTCAAACAGAAGGGAACAAGTCGGACAAAAACGTTACAAATATGCAGCTCATAATGAGACTTTGAATATTTGGATTGTTTCAGGGATGGTCTTATATTGGCAATTAATCATTCAAATACATACACACGTGCGCGCGCGCACACACACACACACACATACACACACACACACTATATTCCATAACAGAGACTCTACTGTTATGCACATTCTGTTATGCAATTTCTGCTGACTGTTTATTCATAGCTGATAACCATAAATTCAATCAATGTCTTCAACCAGGAAGAAGTTTAGCAAAAAATTTAGCTAAAAAAAGAAAATTGGTAAAATTATATATACATTTATATATAATTAGATTTTATTGTACCATCCTCATATGAGTATGTTATGCATCATATGTTAGTTATAAATTTTTCGCCAATTGTTTAACTTCTTCCTGGTTGAAGACAATTATATATAGACAATAAAGTTAAATAAGGAAAAATAAATGTCATGTCTCCAGGGGATATAAAAACTTTACAGATCATCAAAGGGGGAAATGTTCAATTTAAAAATAAAATAAAATAACAATATCATGTGACTACAGAGAGGATCTGTTCAAATTAATGAATAAAATAACTCAAACCCCATACCTCGAGTATTCTGTTCAGGTCCGGCTCGCTGAGACAGGGGTAGTCCCTCAGGATCCTGCTCTTCTCCTCTTTGTACCGGTTCACTGCGCTGTTCCAGTTCGGCTCCTCGAGCACTTGGAAGATCGCAGCCCCGATGGACAGGTAGAAGATGACCGCAGAAGTCAGTAGTGGCCCTTTATCAACCATCCTTACGCGCAGGGAGGCAGGCAGGGAGGGAGGGAGAGAGCAGCCCTGCACCGGGTGTCGGGTTCAGGGGCGCATGCCCGGCCTCGCGCCGCTCGCCTCGCGCCGCTCCTTCTCTCTCTCTCTCGCGCGCGCGCGCGCGCTCTTTATTCCAGAAGAAAAAATATCTTCTGTACCTCTCCAGTTCACACGCGCACCATCCGCTGACGCCAGTTACAGAAGTGTGTTAGTGTGTGTGTTTGTGCACATGCACCCGACTGTACCCATGCCCGTGCCCATGTGCGCGCGGAGCCCGGAGCGCCGCGCTTGATTAAAGCGCGTGTGTTCGGCAGAAGGGGAAGGGGGCGTGGCCTGCTACGGTGGCTCAGACGTACTCGGTGAAGTTGATGAACCACCAGCAGCCCGACACCATGACGCAACAGCAACAACCCTGCGACTGTGGGGAAACTGGTTCAGGAGTGTGTGTGAGTGTGTGTGAGAGAGAGTAACATTTCTGTAGACATGCTGCTGCCTTTGGAAAAAACCAGACATGCGCACTCTAGTGTAGGTTGCGTCACAAGTAGTGACGTCACAACACACATCCGCGCGTGTCAGCGTAAATAGAGCAGCAGTGCATCAGTACCTGTAGGCTGCAGTTTGCTGAGAAACATTAAAACTATGGACCAACTATTGTACATCAGACAGCTAATAACACACACAGACAGGCTCGTGTCGTAAGAGTCAGAGCGACGTTACTGTTAGAAAACAAGACAGCCCTGTGTTTATTTCATAAAAACATTATAAATTGCACTTCGCGTTGCATATTCATGGCATTATAATGAGTAAATGAGTTTAAAACTCAAACACAGCATAGTGTGTGTGACGATAAAATTTTTTAAATAAATAAATAAATTAAATTAAATTATAATAAATATATATTTATTAAATTAAATTATATATATATATATATATATATATATATATATATATATATATATATACACACACACACACTTTTATAGCATTATATAATGTTATAATGTGTAAATTTGATCACTACCAGAATAAGGAATGATGCTGCAAAAATGTATAACTTAAAATTTGCATATTATTATTATTATTATTATTATTATTGTGTTTTGGTCATAGAGACAATCAAAAACAACCAGAAAAACATGTGATCATTGTGCAATATGTGCAATTTCTTTGCCTCTGTGACCACTCACTCACTCACTCACTCACTGGACAGGGTGCCAATCCATCGCAGGGCACCGACACACACACACACATACACTCACTACAGGCGATTTGGGAACGCCAATTAGAATAACCTACATGTCTCTGAACTGTGGGAGGAAACTGGAAGAAACCCACCAACCACGGGGAGAACATGCAAACTCCATGCACACAGAAACGGGAATCAAACCCGGACCCTGGCGGTGCAAGGGGACAGTGCTACCCACTACACCACTGTGCCGCCTGCCTCTGTGACCATTTATTTAATTTTTTGCTCAACCATGTTTGTTTATTTGGTTAAAATAAATAAAAATTCAGTTAATCATTTTGCCTATTTTGGGCTGAAAAAAAAAAGGATATGTGAGTCTATACTGCAAAATCCTGAGCCCAATATGCAGGGCTCTATTTGTGTGTGTGTGTGGGGGGCACAGCTTTTGAGATATTTCAAAAAGAAGAGAACTGAAGGTATGATACAGCTCATATACACCAATCCTCTCAGCGGAGACTGAGACAATATAGTGGTGGTCCGATGAAAACGAAGCATTTCGTTTAATAAGGGTGTTTTCAAAATGACTGACAGCTTTAATGATTATAAAAGACAAGTTCTTTACATGATTTGTGTAATTTTATCCTCAGTTCAAAGAAGAGGCTTTGTTTTGTCATTAGTCTTTGTGGATTCACTTACATGCTTGAGTGCAAAAGGGTCAAAAATTGATTTTTAAATGCCATAATAGTAATTTAATGATTTGTGTCAGTGTGTGTGTGTGTGTGAGAGAGAGAGAAAGAGAGAAAGAGAGAGAGACTGATGCGTAGTCTATAATACTACAATAATACAATATTGTAAACTACAATACTATTAAATTAAATGATGCCATTACTAATGTTTATGTAGTTTTTTATTCTACGCTTATAATCCTCCCCAGATGAGAACCAGGGAAAGGATCAAATGATAGTTTTGAAAATTTCATGTTTAAATGCATGTGTATTGTTTTGATGACTCCAAGTCGATTTAATTAAATTTTCTGTTAATAAAAAATTTGACATATTTTGCAATAATTTGGTAACACACCACCCCCTCGAATTAATTTTTTACAATTCAACCACTGCCTATACGTGTTAATTAAAAAACAAACTGACAAACAAAAAGTAAAACAAAAAGTTATGAGCAATAATCCCCTTCATGCAGTGAGAGAACATCTACATCTGGAGCATAAACATCTACATCTACTGTTCAGGAGATGCATCATAAAATAAGGTCCAAAAAAAAACAATCCATATTTTGTTCTGAAATTTATTTTTAATGTTTTGTCTGTTTGAACAATAAAGCAATGAAACTCTGCATCAGCCTACATCAGGCAACACTCTTGTTAGCAAAAAATATAGGACCAAAAAAAAAAATGGCTTTAGATGCCCATGATCCTGTCACCAGTTTACTGGTAATCAATGTTATTGAATTCACCTGGCAGTGGTGTTAAAATGCCTTTGAACAGAGGAACGTCTCATTAACAATAGTAGTTAACATTGCATTTAGGCTAATGTGAACTAAGCAAACCTGTCTAGGTGTGTTTTCAGGTGTTTTATGAAGTTTGATAAAATCAATCATGTGCCTTTACTCTCTGTCTCTCTCTTCTTCTTCTTCTTCTTCTTGTTTTACATCAGCTGGATTCCAGTGTCATTCATTTTCCCCCCACTTTTTATACATTGCAATCCTTTGATTACTGTATACTGTATTCCTGCAAAAGGCATGATGCGCTGCTGTGTGGCACTGGCGTTAGCAGGTGCAGGTTGTGATGTGACTAGATGGTGCTGGGGGGATTTCATGGCACGCTATAGGCCTAAATAAACTACTGAAATAAAGAAACTGCACAGTTTTTGCTTTGATTGCCAAATACTTTCGTTAAATTACGAATGAATGAATTAATAATTAATGTTTCCTTTACAACAACAACAACAACAACAATAATAATAATAATAATAATAATAATAATAATAATAATAATAATAATACCCTATGGTTTCTTGTTCACCAAATAAGTTTTTTTTTATTTGTAGTGGGACAATTTTGACCATCTAGCAGCATTTTATTTTGGCAGAGATTCATATTAAAATCAATATATTATTTAAAACAGTATATTTGTTTAGCAGTTTTATGAAGTGAAAAAGCTGTTGTAACATACAGTTATCGCTGGTGGGGACTTATGAAAATGATATTTTTCATTCAACCCTCAAGCATCGCTATAAACCAGCACGATAGCAGTGTGTGGGCTAGAAGAACCGCAGACACACCATAAAAAGATAATTAAGTCTATTTTAATCCAAACAGTGGGTTCTTTTCATTATCCTCCTTGTTCCATTTGCTCCCCTGCTTTTTTTTTTTTTCCTTTTTTGTTTTAGAAATGTGACATTTAAAACCCTCTGCATCCCTGAGTAAATGATTACAAAGTTTTGAAATTTCTTGTTAGAAGCGTTTCAGGATCACACCGTTGCAGTAATCACAAACCCAGTGTATTCATTCATTCATTCATTCATTCATTCATTCATGTAATCATTCATTCTCTTTTGTCCTTCTGTACACTGAGACCAAAAACGAGAGATTCAGAAGCGTGAATCTCACTCAAAAACGAGCGTGCAGGCGAACAAAGCATTTGATCTCTGCTAATCATGCTGAAATGCCACCTTCATACTGTGAGGGAAACATGGGATGTACAGTATTGATAAAGTATTAAAGTGTTAAAGTATTGAACCACCGACTCAGTTCTTCATATTTTGCTTCCAAAGACTCCAGACCTTCTTGTATTTTTTTTTATTTATAATTTTTTTTAATTACAACCGGTTTATAAATCGCATCTTTAGGCACTTTGCAGCCCGTAAACACACTTTGCAGTAAAACGTTTGTTCCTATTTATTTCATGTATTCAACATAATTTCATTTAATTTAGTATGATGGAATAAAGGGTGGCTCAAGACTGTATTTTCATTTAAATTTTATTGGAGGATGGCGTTGTCTCCACCCCAGTCTTTGTCTCAGTGCTTCTCCTGAGGACTCTGTGCTGGGTTTGGTGTTCCTGATGCAAGTCACATAATAGAATCAATCAATGGCATCGTGGAACAGAACCTGTTGTTTAAACAAAGAACAAACTGTGAGATTTAGGAACTGTTCAGTTTAAAAATGTGATGATATGTTCAGATATATTGAATTACCAAGTGATTAGAATTGTAGTTAAAGCTACAAGTTTACATGCTAAAGACATTCACAACTCCAGACATTTTGTTTACCAGTTCCCGCATGTTTCCTGTGTGGATCTTCAGCCCAGAGTAAACGTTACTGTACACGAATGTCCACTGGTGGTGCCGCCTTTTGCACTGCCAGAACCCAGTTGGGATTAAGTTTTAACTGTCTTGAGGTTCTGCTTCAGCGTATGTAGTCAATTCTTCTTATTTTTGATGTTCTTTTTTATTTTATTTTATTTTTTTAATGCACCAGTCAATTTTTCATGCAACACGCAGCAACTTTATTTGAATCTTTGTCCTTTACAAGGCTAGGTCTTTGCCCTGGTGATCTCCAGCGGACTTCAGTCTGGCTTTGTTGTGCATTATATATTTGGGCCCTGATGCCTCTAACTCACTACTTGCTTTGTGACCGTCTCAGGGTTCAGTCGAACCTGTCAGACTAGAGTTATTTGTGCCCTCTGAGCTAATTTATGCCTTTTTGGAGGAAGAAAAGCTGCAATGTCTCCATGTTCCCAAGATCACTTTTCATAATATTTACATCCAATGTTGTACAGATGATTGTGGTATCTGTTGCTTTCCAAATTGCACCTAAGGTTAAAACTAAAAGGGTGGACTTTGGAATTTCCCGTGGCATCAAAGGCAAACAGGCGCTGTCTCTAAAGCCAAGCCCTTTTACGACCACAGGTGCGCTCTCAATTAACTAATCACAATAATTAAAGATTTGAAGCTTCTAAAAATCATTACATCTTTTTTTTTTTTTTAAGTCCAGACAGTAAAACAGACTGTCAACTGTGTGTATGTGAACATTTAACATGTTAAAGCGTAAAGAAATTTGTCGGTAATTGATTGTTTTAACTTCTGATGTGAACAACGAGGATCCTCTAACTGACCTGCTGAATGAATTATACGGTAACATGAATCCAGCAAGTGAATAACTGAGATACAGTAAATATCTGCAGCTGAGCTGTATGTAAACCTTCAGCATGAACACTTTATTTTGATGATGTTTTAATGCAAATTAGGCAGCCATATGCAGGTCTATGAGGGTTTATTGATGGTGTTATTTTGCTACCTCCATGTGACAAAGTGTAAACGGTATTACCGCTGCCTGAGGCATTCGTGATCCACAATAAACATTTAAGGTCTAACATCTGAATCTGAAAGTTTGCATCATAGAGGATGAGAGGAATGGATTAGAGCCATAACCATGAGCTATGAGAATACAGTGCAGTATGCACACACACAGCTAAATCTCCATTGGTGATGTAACATTTCTGAGAGTTCAAATCAGGACCTAACTGGACCTACAACAACTGTATGGTTTACCCGAGTGTACCTGAGTCTTTTTGCTGTCCACAAATAACAGATAACAAATAACATATAATATGTATAATAAAATTATATGCATACAAATCTAATTATTTACAGTATATTTATTGATATTGAATTCATTAATTATATATTTATTGCAGCAAAGTGGTTAAAGTGTAGACTTTTAGCTTTAATATAGGAAAAGATAGGATATACCGTACGTACCTTTATTCGTGCCACAGTGGGGAAATTTCTATGTTACAGCAGCATCGAAAAATGTGCGAATACAAAGTAGGGACAGAACAGCGTATAAATACAAAAGAAAAAGGAAAAACCATACAATAGTTACACTTTCAAACAAATAGCACCAGGAAATGTTGCTTAATGTTTTAAATGGTGTTATTGCACTGTTGCTATTGCACAAAATCATAAGATATTGTAACTATATTGTGAGATATTGTAACTATTGTAACTATATTGTAAAATGCAAGATATTGTGATAACAGTAATCGCAGTGTGCGTTACGGTGACTGGTTCACTGGGAGCAGCTCTGATTGTACAGTCTAATAGCAGGAGGGAGAAAAGACCCTCGATATCGCTCCTTCAGACAAGGAGGAAGGAGCTGCTCAGAGATGAAAAGTGATGATGACTTTAGCTATCATCCTACTTCCTCCCACCTCCTGTTCAGTATCCAGGGGAATCCCCAGAACTGAGCCAGCCCTCCTTATCAGCTTGTCCAGTCTCTTCCTGCCTGCAGTAGAGATGATGCTGCACCAGCAAACCACTCCATAGAAGATGGCTGAGGCCACCACAGAGTCCAAAAAGATCTTCAGTAGTCTTCACTCCAAAATACCTCGATCTTCCCAACAGAAAGAGTCTGCTCTGTTCTTCTCTAGAAATTACAGTACATCTGTGTTGTCTCTCTAGACCAGCTTGCTGTTCAGATGAACACCCAGGTATTTATAAGAGCCCACTCTCCCAATGTCCTTTGCCTGAATGTTCATTGGTGAGAGACAAGTGTGTTTGCGCCTGCCGAAGTCCACCACCAGTTCTTCAGTCTTCGCGGCATTTATTTGGAACTTTGGCACCAGTCCACAAAGTTCTGAAGCAGTCCTTTGTACTCCCTGTCATCATCCTCCGAGATCAGGGCAGAGTCATCAGAGAACTTCTTGAGAACTTGCTGAGCTGAACATAAAGTCTGCAGTGTCGAAGGTGAAGAGGAACGAAGCCAAAAGTATTCGCTCGCCTGCCTTCACATGCATTTGAACTTGAGTAACATCCAATTCTAAATCCATAGGGTTTAATATGATGTTAGCCCCGCCCACTTTGCAGCTATAACGAGAGCTCATCTCTTCCATGAAGGCTTTTCACAAGGTTCAGGAGTATGTCTATGGGAATTTCTGACCGTTCTTCCAGAAGCGCTTTTGTGAGGTCGGACGCTGATGTTGGACGAAAAGGCGTGGCTCGCAGTCTCCGCCCTAATTCATTCCAAATGTGTTGTATCAGGTTGAGGTCAGGACTCTGTGCAGGACAGTCAAGTTCTTCCACACCGAACTCACTCGTCCATGTCTTCATGGACCTCGCTTTGTGCACTGGTGCGCCGTCATGTAGGAACAGGAATCGGCCTCAAATTGTTCTCACAAAGCATGAAATTGTCTAAAGCATTAAGAGTTCCTTTTACTGGAAGTAAGGAACCCCGAGGCCAACTCCTGAAAAACAACCCCACACCAGGTCCAACATGATTGCGCACCGGTGCACAGAGGGCGGGGCCAACATCATATTAAACCCTATGGATTAAGAATTGGATGCTACTCAAGTTGATACAGTACGCATGTGAAGGCAGGTGAGCCAATACTTTTGACAATATAATGTAGATGATGGTCCACTCCCATGTACTCCAGCTTATTCCTCAGATGCGCAGGTTGGATGATGTTAAAAGCACTAGAGAAGTCAAAAACTTGGCTCTCACTGTACTCCCAGGCTTTCCCAGGTGTGAAAAAACCCCATTAAGGAGGACAATTGCTGCACAGTTGACTGACAATCAGTTTTATGATGTTTTGCCTGTTTTCTCTCTTTTTTCATGACGTATTAGAGGGCACCTGCGGCTCGGCCCGCGTGCAGATCCTGATGCGTGAAACATTGGACTGAAGAAATAATCCCTATCAGTGAGAGAGCAGAAATGTCAGGAATGGTCAAACGAACAACATGGGACATTCTTAAAAAGAAGGAATGCACTGATGAGTTCAGCCTGAAAGATCATGAAGGACAACTAAAGTGCAGAATTCTGTCCTTGGTGAAGATAAACTACTTTACAACATCTAGCCCAGATAAGAACATGCTGGAGGAGGTCCGGTGGGCGTACCATCGCCGAAGCCTACAGTCAGGAGACACCGTCATGAGTGTAAACACAGCGTGTAACCTGAACGCGCAAACGATTGGTAACACTCAAGAACAGAAAGGCCAGAGTAGACTGTAGAACTGGATTGTTTTGACAGATGAAACCAAGATTAACTGAATGAACTGAAGAGAAGACCATGTAAAAGGAAAGAAAGGGCTCATGTTCGAAAGCACAACACCGAAGCGGACGAGTCTTCTAGTGTCGCCATGTACATACAGTAGGACTGCCGGTGGAAATGGTTCACTGGTGTTTACTGATGATGTCACTGCCGATAGAAGCAGCAGGATGAATTCTGAAGTCTACGGAGAGATACAGTACGTTCTTCAAATTCTACAGAACGGACCCAGGAGCTTCTAAAGGAAATGAGAAATGGAAGGCTTCTAAATAGACGAGTCAGTCCCGTGACCTTAACGCAACTGAGCAACTGCTTTATAATTACTGTACTGGAGACGGAACTGAACGCAGACACACAAGCAGGAACTGAAGGCGTCTGCCTGCAGTAAAAGCAAATTTCTCGCTCATACACATTCCCATAATTTTCTATTAATTTTATGAAGCTGCTTTGAGACGATGGCCATTGTTAGAAGTGCTATATAAATAAAATTGAATTGAATTGAATTCAAAAAGGTCTGGTAAAGCATTTTATTCTATTTAGAGTGTTTTACTGATGTCCGTGGGCTCCAGACTTCAGGCAGTCATTCCAAATAATCCTTATATTTATAATTATGTTTATTTGTCCAATTATTTTAGAGCCCGTAAAAAGAGAGTGAGTTTGTGAAAGAAAAGTGGCTGAACATTTAAATGAATTAAAGCTGGAATTCTAGACTTTGATCACATGTTGATTGCTTTGGTTCAAATCAAGTCATTTAGATCTCAGCTAATTCTGCCTTCTATTGTGATAAGAATAAACTGACATGCACTTCTTTCTCTCTACGTCACCTCCGAGGTCATCGTTCGCAGGTTCGATCGTGCCAGCTGTGTGCGTGTGTGTGTGTGTGTGCGTGTGTGTGTGATGCTCAGACTTTTTTTGCCTCACCGGAGTACACATTCAAAATGAAACTACATAATAGTTCGCCTCTCCGCCCAGCAAGAGCACTTTTCTTACCTACAAAAACAAGTCGCCACCTGGATATTGGCCCCAATGTTATGACAACAGTGTCACGTGTTTGTTTTCCCTTCAGCCCCGCGGTCATGTGCTGGTACACGTCTCCGAGACGCTGCTCTCAATGCGTCACGCTGTAAACATTTCAACAAGTGCTGTTTGTTACTTTGACAAATCAGTTGAGTGATCTTGGAACATGTGCATGTCTCCCGAGGGACTTCACCGAGGGACTCCCTGAGAAGGTGTGTGTGTGTGTATGTGTGAATGGGACACCACCGCCAAAGTGCTAGAATGCAAATTTCATGTGTGGGAATATTTCGCTTTAAATAATGATGTAAAATCACTCGTGGCGTCAATTCAGCTTAACCGTAGTACTGTACATACAGCAGCAGTTAAACGTTTGGGTTCATTTTCTACATTCTAAGACAATACTGGAGATTTCAAAAATAAGAACTAACGCACATGGCATTGGGTACCATGTCATTAAGTACCAACAGCATTAGGTAACAGTCAGTTGTTATGTTAAGGCCTGAAGGTCGGCTGTTCTGGGACGGTTCCTGGAAGAACAGTATTGTGTCGAGTGCGTTTGTAAACCCCATCAAGCTCCATGATGAAACTGTTTCAGGAAAGCGAGGCCAAAACTTAGCTCTGAAGCTCATTTAGAGTCTCCAGCCTCAGAAATCACCAATTAACAAGCAGCGCCTCCGATTAGAGCCGTTATGAAGCTTTACAGAGCAGAAGTAGCAGATGTACATCTCAATATCGACTGTTCAGCATTGTTTTACAGACCATGGAGTTGGAAGGGGTGTACAAACTTTTGACTGGTAGTGTTGATTGTGCGTGCAGATGCCCAATAAGGCAACTTGTGTTTCTTGTGTAAATATATTAAGGCTTTGTCATGCCTAAATGCTTTGTTTGTTGTGTAACAAACTTACCACCATACCATTAACTAACTATAAGACTAACAAAAATCAATGCTTTAAAAGTAAAAGAAGTATTCAGATAAGCCTCCCAGGCATGCGTGAGATGTTTCTACTTGCATGCAAAACAGACTGGATGTCGGTAAATTACAAAAGGGATCTGCAATGTTTTTTTCTTTATTTCTTTTTATTATTTTTTTTATTTGTGTTAGGGACCGATCATAACCGTGTCGTGTATCTCGGGGCGATTACCAGGTCTGCACGAACGAGGCGAACGTTTACGCTCAGTCGCAGATACGGTGCGAAAAAAGAGACGGTGGTGCACGGCAGACTGTTTCAAATGGTTTAATCATTAATCAGAGAATCGCCAGAGCATGATACTGAGGATGGTGTGACTTCTCGGTCCATGCACTCTCCTTCTCTTTTGGTTTCGCCATCATGGACGGACAGTCATGGATTTTGCGTGCTGGGAACCGGACATCTATTTAGATGTGTAATAAACTTTACAGATGAAAAAAATTTGGGTTATGTGAACAAAACAATAACGATCCACAAGGTAAACGAGGTAGAGTATTCCATCAACCCCCAACCCAAACCCAAGTGACCTGGTTCAGGTCACTTGGGTTTGCGTTGGGGGTTGATGGAATACTCTACCTCGTTTACCTTGTGGATCACGGTGACACCTGTCAATCACAGACATCTCAGAACACATTCCTCTGAGTGTGTTCTGCTGCTCTGTGACACTCATGTGATGACTCATGTGATGATTCAGTAGATCAGGGACAGGGTGCCAATCCATCGCAGGGCAATTTAGGAACACCAGTTCGCCTACTCGGCATGTCTTTGGACTGTGGGAGGAAACCGGAGCACCTGGAGGAAACCTAGATGGATGGATGATGGATTGTTTTTATTGAAGCTACTGAATAATGAAAAACCTTCTTAACTTTAAGTAGGTTTAGGGGTTAATGTTTTTTTATTTTGATAGCGTGAGATGTTGTGTCAAAGGCCCTTCCTGTATTTTTTATACAGAAACATAAGGAGAAAGAGAGAGAGAGAGAGAGAGAGAGAGAGAGAGAGAGGAGTTGGCTTGAATTGTGTTCACTGACTGGTTGGATAAAGAAAGAGGACAAGTGAAAAATAAACACAGTTTGGACCGACCCCCAGA
>JAAGKR010001982.1:49311-61811 GCA_011419295.1 Clarias macrocephalus | reverse complement strand
CTCTCTCTCTCTCTCTCATTCATTCTCAATACAACTTATTCTGTACAGGGTCACAGGACACACACACACACATGCACACACACACTCTCTCTCACACACTAGGGGCAATTTGGAAACATTGATTAGCCTAATCCGCATGTTTTTGGAGTGTGGGAAAAACCGGAGAACCTGGGGGAAACCCATCAAGTACGGAGAGAACATGCAAACTCCACACACACACACACACACACACACACACACACACACACACACACACACACACACACACACACACACACACACACCTGAATTCATGTATTCTGTTCTAATTGTAAGCCACTTTTTGCACTTTCTACCTAATTAAGTAAATGTAAATTGCTTGACGTCAGCGCTTGTGCAAATGAATTACTTTCTACACAGACTAGAGAAGGCTTATTTTATCATATAAGCATGTAGTATACTACCTGTACTGTGTGTACAGTTATTTATAAAGATGAAAAAATCCAATCGATTAATCCTGTTTCTCATTATAGCAGTGGGTAACTAATAAAATGTAATTTTTTGTAAAAAACGATGGAAAGCATTCATAAAACAAACTTTATTACCCAGAACTGCACACACACAATTTTTTTTTGTTGGCCCGCCTTTAAAAAACATCCTATTGTAATTTCAGAGCCTTAGTTATCAGGGTTAATCAGTGGAATAAAACATAATAAAAATGAATAACATTTTTAAAACTATTTATTCAAATCCCGATAATCCTAAAGCAACATGTGGGAGTTTTAGGAGTGATATAAATCACAGCAACACTAGCCAAGCGTCTGTGAGCCCAGTGCAAAACTGGAAGTATGTGGACAGTGTTTTCCTCAATGTGAAACGATTTGAAAAGATGACCCAGGAAGCACATGGTAGCCGTCGCCGTACCCTGACAGCCGTCTGGGAGGGTGATGCTGGGCAGCAACATTAGCGATGACCGAAATAGGGGGTGAAATCAGGTGTTAAAATAAATCTACCTTAAATCTATATTGTTAAAATGTTGTATAAATGAAATCCACGTTCCTGCCCTGGTTACCCTGTCGCTCATGCTATTAGCTCACATTGTGTTCTAATACGGGGACTACCCAATTAGGTCATTGTTAGCATTGGTAGCTTTCAGGTAAACACGATTAGGATGTCAGGGGTAAACACGAACAAGATTTCCGTATTTGATTATACATTGTCACTTAGTTTAAAAATCTTGCATAGAATATTGGCTCTGTAGGTCTTGATTTCCACATTATTCTCTGAATACCATGACGATGCATGCTGAACGGTGAAGGATGTGTTTGGAAATAATGATGAGTTTACTTCATTTGACTCATCTAAAAGCATTATTTATCCCAGAACTACAACGGAGTAGAAGGGATAATACTCCAGTCTCACAGTGACACATTCTCCAGAGCAAATTACAGCATGATGGTGCTGAGTCCACAATATTCAAAGTAGCTTTATGCCAGCTCATACAGTATGACCAGCTGTGTTGCTGTATGTAAATATAAAATACCATGCTTGAATATAATTCAGCGTGTAGATATGATACAGTTTGAATAACTGTAGCCACAATAACCATGATATTATTTTTAGCAAGGTTATTATAGTGTTTCAGTGTACTAGGGTTCCAGATTTTCTTTAAACATTGCTTTGTGTTTTTATCAGCCTAAACCAGTTTATTCTACCGGATCCATATTTTTTGGTCTTTGGACCCAAGTTATTAAAAGCTGTTGTATGCATTTTTGGGAGTTTATAGCTGCTCATGAAATATTTATATGTAAATATGGACCCTAGACTTGAACCTGAGACTTTAGAGGACCAGGTTTGTCTTTTAAATTCTTGGTGCCGGCTCTTTGTTTTATCACCGTGTGAGGAGCATATGAACTTTACTCTAACTACATCTATCGGTTATTTGCATGGTCTGACTGCTGACTTGGGCACAGGGAGTGGTAGTGACTATGATTGTTTCTACTAGTGAATATCACGAGCCTGACTGATTTAAAATGCAGGAATGTACCTAAATAGTGTATAATACCTACGCATCCAAATGTACTTTTTTATATAAATACAGACATTTTAGTTTTTAGACAAATCACGAAATATTTCAAAGCAATTTATTCAATTCACCATTGTGAAACCAACCATGTAAGGCTTCTAGACCGGACATTTTGAAAAATCTAGGCCAATGTCTGTCACTTGTGATTACTTCTGTTTTAGGTTTTAAATAAATAAATAAATAAATAAATAAATAAATAAATACTCATAAGCCCAGGGCAAGACTGAATGAGCTACTGCTGTTTTACTGCTTTATTTAACTTTCTATTAAGAATAAAAATCCTAACTCACCGATCCCATTTCTTCTAGTCCACTATGTCCAAGACATGGATAAACCTGGAGCAGCTGATTTTTCCTCACCTCCAGCTCAGCAATCTCAGCTGTCACCAGGTCCCCTTCCAGCTTCCAGAAAATTACCCCTCCAACGAGAACATATGTCATGTACCCCACTCCGAGCATCAGCACAGACAAAAATTTTTTTACATTGGACTGTTTGAAAAGTTTTTTTAATCGTATGGAGGCCATTGTATCTCCCGAGGCTTACTTCCTAGGTTTACCAATTTGTGGATATTTCAGAGTGCATAGGTGTGGGGTGTGGATTTACCCACATTTGAATGTCAGGAAAATCAAGCTACGTCCTTTAAGGGACACTATGTAAATACTGGCTGACTGTGATTTATCTTTCCACCGAAAGAGGGAACGAGGGAGAGTGGTGAGGTCTGGCATTTCAATCAAACTGCAAATTTACTTAGAACACAAAGTGTACCAGAGGACAGTAAAAACATAGTAAGAATGATAGCAGAGATTGTTTAAAACTATTTCAACAGCACAGGAAATATCACGACAATACTTTTCAAGTGTTTTGGTTAAATTCTTTCCCCTTTTCTTTTAGCTCCTCAGTTTACTCTCTAATGACAAGTTTTAATATAATATAATATAATATAATATAATATAATATAATATAATATAATATAATATAATATAAAATTGTGCATCTATACACACATACACAAGCAAATGTTCATTATGACAAGTCACTCTAATCCTGCAATTGTATAGAAATATATATATATATATATATATATATATATATTCAAGCACCATTTTTAAAGCGCTATATAAATCAAATTTAATTTAATTTAATTTAATATTTGTAAATAAAGTTTGTACACCCCTCTTAACTCCATGGTCCAGATGTTTATTTCTCTCTACACTGTAAAACAATACTGAAGGCGTTTATAGAAAAAACACAATAATCTCCTCTGAACAGTCGATATTGAGATGTATATCTGCTACTTTTGCTCTATAAAGCTTCATAACGGCTCTAATCTGAGGTGCTGGTTGAGGTTAATTGGTGATTTCTGAGGCTGGAGACTCTAAATGAGCTTCTCCTCTGCAGCAGTAAGTTTTGGTCTCGCTTTCCTGGGAAGGTCTTCATGAGAGACAGTTTCATCCTGGAGCTCGATGGGTTTTACAAACCAACTCGACACACAATACCGTTCTTGTGAGAACCGATCCAGAACCTTCTGACCTTCATGTCTTATAATAACAACTGTTTGTTGCTGTTGTTACCTAATTATCTAATTCTTTATTAAATTTAATGTATTTCATAGTTTTTTTTTATGAAAATGAATCACTGAACAAAAACAAAGACATTTACAGGTGATCCCAAACGTTTGAGCAGTAGTGTATATAAGGAAAATATTTATTAATATATTTATATATAATATAAATAAATATATATAAATGCCATACTTGTGGTTTTCAAATATAACAATATGAAAAGGAAAAAAAAAATGTCCAAATGAATTTTGATAGTTGACTGGAGGTAATCTGAGCTATGTAAAATACAAAAAGAGAATGCAAATAACAAGATACAACAAGAAAACTCAAAGGATAAATGCAAATGCATAATGCACTACTAACAAGACGACTGTGTCTAACAAGTGCTTAGAAGTCATATGACTATTACTAAAACTCCAACCTGTCATCTACACTTTAATTTGGGTGTGTTTGACTCACAAATTACTTTAAGGACATTTTTACACTTGGTCCAAACATTTCAGTCGTCTCCCAGAACTGATCCTGGGCTTCCTTGTGGGAGGGGCTCATGCGTTTTGCAACATTTGTATCCTTTTTTTTTTTTTAAAGCTATGTGTAGATTTGAATAACTGTATCCATTTTTTATATTTTCCTTTTGGTACTGACTCTAATGAACTGAAGTTCTTTTGGATTGCACAAAGATTTGTACCCGTGCAGGCTGGCATTGAGATGTGCATTTTTGTATACCGTAGACCTCGCACCTCCACACTAGCCTGATGACAGTGCTCCGCTGCGTTCTGTAAGAGTGAGATATTCGGTCTCCTCTGCTCTCCATAACAATCCTTCCTTGTCATCACAAAACAATAGCGTTGTAAGTAACAGTGGAAACTTGAGCCAGTCACTTTATGAGTCGTGCAGAGCAGACAACAGTTAGATTACACACCTGATGCACCACCACACCATGGTTTAGCTGAAGTGAACCCTAGACTACCAATTTCAAGAGGTTCGAGGCCATTTCTCTGGACCACTCCAGCACATTTCAACAAACTCACCAAACTCTCAGGGAAAAAAAACAAGCGTGAATTCAACCTTAACATGGTGACGCCTCACTTGCCAGGGTTCACATTATTATTTTTCACCGTACTCGGGTGTACTTGGTATGTTCATCCTCCGATACAGCAGGTGGCAGTATGCACTGAGTAGGTTTGAGAGCCGCCATTACATACAAAGCGAAGAAGAGAACGAGGACGTCGATCTTTGCGTTATACTTAATATTATTGATATTTCGTAAAAAAAATAAAAAAAAACGTCAAGAGCAACTCCCTCGCAAGGCTTCCTACAGTATCCCCTATGGCTGTGTAGGTCAGAGGATGAGATTGGCGCGTGAAATGTTCACATTGATATTTTGATATATTGATATAGTGACGGTACTGATGATGTCGCGTCCGCTTCCATTTTCATTTCGATTCATGCACTGAGTGCGCTGTATCGTTCTCGAGACCACATTTTCCGGGCACGGTTCCCGAGAGTGGAACGATTGTTTTCGCACTGATCAACCTGAACCAGACTCGAGTGTTCTCCGAAACGATCCCGGGGCCCTAATGTGAGAACGGCCCTTAGTTGTGACATTGGCTTCATGCTGGCTTCATAATCACAGACTATTGGATCAAAATATTTGCGCTCTACAGAAACATTGAATGGCATGAAATGAATCGAAGCTGTTGTTACAAGTCGTTAACGAGGCACAATTTTACACAGGTGATGTATGACATCTAGAACATAATGTACACATTACATGTATGCAGATATTGGAAAACAAACAAACAAAAAAAAAAAAAACACTTTACAGCCAGAAACAGCTCATATCTTGAGAGTGTTGAGCCACAGGGCTTAAACGATTCTGATTTTAAAGAAGCCTTTTTCCTTTTCCTTCCCTTGGGCTTGGTTCTCTGATGTACTCAGATCATCCCCCGGTTTCCTTACTGACGATCTTTGCTCATCTCCAGCAGTGACAGAGGGCTGTTTGAGGCCGAGAAAATGCTCCATGATCCTGGCTCCTATGTTGAGAAGAAGGGCAAGCCATGCCAGGGCAAAGATGATCCACACTGCAGCTAGACAGCGGTACAAAGAGACGTTTTGCTTCTCCTGGCTATTACCTGGTCATAATGATAATAATTTACATCAGACCTTTGTAACACCACTGGGCGTTTACTTAAAGACTTCTAAGTAGAGTACACTTCAAAGCAAATGCATTGTTCCTTCACACATTTAGAGTAGAAATGTAGCGTGTATGTAAGCGGTCTTAGAAATTAGCACCCTACAAATACTGTACAAGCAAAAGAAAAAAAAAAGTGTAAAAAAGTAACACCGCCATTCTACTGAGCCGGATTTGTTCCAGAATCCATACCGATGCAAATTCGTTGCGACCTCTGGAGAGCCCCTTAGAGGACGGTAACGGCTGCTTACAGAATCGCTTGGGCTCGGTGTGAATTCTGACGTCGGCGTGTTCGTCAGCGGTGTTATTGTCAGGAGGGATATTGGATCATGTTCAAAGATTTCGGCTGCCGCTTCCCGACATTAATGCCTCGTTAATGCCTTGGTATCGCCGTTAGCGAGCCATTATTGAATCATTATGGGTTTTTATCGCCTCCATGGCTGTTCTGCAGAATTTGGCTGCCAAAAATCGTAGATGGAAGTAACGCCATAAGTCAGCGTCTATCTGTTGACAGGATGGTATGAGGTCATTCTCGTACTGTAAACACCCCAGTAATAGTCAGTAGCGGCGTTGAAATTTTGCTTTATGTCGGTAGAGACGGTACAGCTTCATTATAAGTTGTTTAGAGCTCAGTAGAACGCCGATAGCGCTATTGAAACGTTGTCGCTATTGAAACACATACTTATTGCTCATGTCAAAACGCGCTGCAGCGTCGTTTTCATGTCCTTATGAATTTGTTTAAATCCTTAACGCCTCGATGTGCGCATCGCTACGCTTGAACAATTTACCAAACGACTTCAGAGCCGATTTAAAAATCGGGAGACGTCGGGAGAGGTCGCTCGCAAATTCGGCTCAGTGAAATGGCGGCCTAAAAAAAGGAACTACTGTAAGAAAAAACACAATGGACTCTCAGAGGAAGTTTGCGTGTTTAATCAAAGAGCAAAGACAGAAAACCCAAACACAGATGCGGATATTTGCAGCACTAATCCAGACACTCACCAACCACATAGTCCCCAAAGCCGATGGTACTAAGTGTTATGAAGACGTAGTAGAAGCCCTCTCCATATGACCAGTCCTCCACATAGCTGAAGATCACCGGCGGGAAGATCAGGAAGAGCACGCTGCCCATGAGCAGGAATAAGGCCACCGCCAGCACCTCCACACACTGCTGCGCTCAAAACATCCACATCTTCTGAGAGGGAGCTATAGTGAAGTCTTCATTGTACACAACTCATCTGTATATGACTGTGTATCAATCACTTTAAGCAATGTATGTGTCTTGATGTGACTAGAACAGCTGTAATATGCACAAACTGTATCTGTCGCCATTGCTGAGGTGGGATACATTACGTTAACACCATTACAGGGACAGTGTTTTTTTTTTTTACTATTTCTTTAACACAGGTCTCAGAGCTCCCCCAGAGTGTGTGTGTGTGTGTTAATGTTCCAGCTGACAAACCCCTGCAGATAAATCTCGCTGTGTTACGCTTCTCCTCCAAAAGAGCTAATTCTGTGTCTATGTAAATGAGCGACTGCTAAGCCACACCCACCAGAGAGCACCAGACAAAACAAGGGGAGGAGATCCACTTATATGAGGTCACATTAGGGAAGAAATGTTTTTTTGTGTGGGTACAAACAGTATATTGGAGGATCATCTGAATGTCTAAAAATGTCTAAAAAGTGAATTTTGCACAAGATGTAGATTTCACAAGGAAACTCATTAATGGTATGAAAGGATGATTACACACATGGGGTTCTATTTGTTCCCTGTTGATATTAGATGTAAGTATTTTTATGTAAAATAAAAAGATGAGACTTTTAAAATATATCTACAGTGTTCTGTGTATGTTCAGCTGGATGATGCATCATCCCAAATTCCCAAAGATCATGGGAAGGAAAGAATATGTATAATTTTTTAAAAATAAAATAATTGAATAAAAAAAATCTATATTTTCTATCATATTGTGATATTGATTGAAGAACCTAATTTATACGCCTGTATATGCTATTTTAAATGAGAAGAAAAGCTAATGTTCCCTGAGGGTAACACTGGTTGTCTAATGTCTAACTGGTTACATGCCTGTTATATTACACCCTATGTTGAAATGACATAGTTGCACTTTTCCAAAAGCTAAATGGCACTTTAAATGTGGTGCCTACTAATTGACCTTAGGAACCACTGAAGTACCTTCAATTTGGATTTAGAGTAAAGATTTAACGAGATTCGAGACACACACCTTAACAGGTAGAAGATACAGAGTAAAAGGTACAAAAGATGCATAGACAAAATAAACTAAATTCATAGACAAAATAAAGGTTCATCAGTAGTTATTTGATTGGATTAAAAATAGAATAAAAAACACAAACCCTCTGATTAAGACTCCAAAATGGTACAGTGATTTCTCTACTGGGACACATCAACTCACCCTTTAACCCTTTAGAGTGATAGATGATACCAGTTTCCCTGTTGAAACTCTATTATAGTAAATAAAATGATATTTCAAGAGTAACTAGGATCACATGATCAAGAGAAACACATCCTATAATACCTTGTGCGGCACCATTGACACCACCCTGTGCTCCAGGCGTCCCAGATGCATGCTGAGACACTTGCTGAGCTGATTCAGGAAGGCCAGGTTAAGGGGGATCCCACACAGGGCATAGAACACACAGAAAACCTGACCTGGGTAAGTGGTGGGTGAGAGATTTCCGTAGCCTTTGGGGAGCGAACAAAATCCACATTAATGCTCACAATCATAAGCACGCTTTAACGATTAGGTAAAGACCAACTCAACAGATGACATTCGGTGCATTAGCATATTGTGGTCAAATAGTTATTAGGAGTTAACTTGCCTATAGTGGTGACAACTGTCCCTGCAAAGAAGAAAGAACTGCCAAAATCCCAGTTGCTTGGGTTAGTGGAGTTTCCTGAAGGGTTCACCCCACTTTCCCTCGCATCTAAAATCACCTGCGGCAAAAACAATGCAGTAATCCGACAAGTCCATAAAGCAAAACATTTGAACACTAAAGGCAGCCGTGGTTTCAGAGTGGGAACACTGACCTGTACAAACTTCTCTAAGGCTGCGCCGTCCAGGCAGGTGTAATTAGCCAGAAAGGAGAGTTTCTCCATCTGAAAGTGGTTGCGATTTTCGCTCTCAGCCTCTTTCTCAAGCAGCTGGAAAACGGTGGCCCCCAATAGCAGGTAAGTAAATTGAGACAGGGCCAGCAGGGTGGTCCAGCTAAACCTCGTACTTGTGACCTGGAGTTGAGCCATGTATACTCACAAGCATACGCGACACACGGGGGCCCAGAGTTCCCACTCTTAATCAGATAACGCTCAATCTGATGTGGGGATCTTTGTCCAGTTTAGTCCTTAGACGTCCTTAGTTCAAATAAATCTTATGCAGTATTATGCAGTAAAGATGCCAAGAAATCGCCCATCCTTTCTGACAAACTCAAAAATAATGTTCAAAAGTTAAATAAGGAGTGAATTAGAAACCAGCCTGACCAGGCTGCAAAGTGTCCTGATATGGATTCATGGAATTGAGAAGTCAGTCTCTCAATGGAAAAAATCCCAAGTGAGGTGGAAGATCAGGACCCATACGTGAGGCGGTTTTTCGTCATCCTTATTGGTCACCAAAGTGTTAAACGGATGTTTGACTGGACTGCGTGTGAGCCAGTGGTTCCTGTGACAACGACTGAGCATGAGTCTCACGATATGGACCCAGAGCTGTCTCCCACAAGCTCATTTATCACTGCTAAAAACACAGGAGTACCACCATGTCAGCAGAACATTGGTTAATGTTTCATCTGATAGCAGCACGTTTGTCAAGCGCACTAAATGTAGTAAGAGAGACATTAGTCACTCTCGGTTGGGGTTATTCCTTCATTTCACGCAGCATACCATGTAGATATGAGCTCACGGACAAGATATGAACTCGGGATACTCTGCGCCTTATACGTCAGACTTAGACTGGGGTTTAGATTTGATAGCATTGAAATGATAATAAGCTTTAATATGGTTTACTGTGCAAGTTTATATATTTATACCCACTTAATTAATGTATATGTAGAAGAGGAGGAAAGACATTAATAAAAATAAAAAAAATTTGCTATATTTTGTTGAGTGATAGAACAAATGTATGACAGGTTGGACCAGGTCATGTGATACGGGTAGAGTGATAATGGAGACTTTGTAACTTACTGTTTACTCATAGTTACATTTCATGTTCATGTAGCCTCTGTGAGACGAGGGACGGCAGAGACAAGCTAGTTCGTGTTATCACTTACATAGATGACGTCAGCTATAAAGACTCTCAGCCTCTCTTTTTGCGGCTCTTCCTTTTTGCCTCGCTGTTTGTGTTATAGAAAAAAATGGAAATGCGCAAATAGCTCTGCTTAAGGATTTCGTGTTTGAAAAAACAACTTTTTGAAAGAAAGATGTCGCTCCACCCCGCGGTCAATTGAGTGTGACGCTCCACCCCTCTGGTCTTGTCATGGTTGTTCCACGAAGTCGCTCCTCCTTCCAGCTTATACATGGACACTGCTCTCCCCTAAAACTCCGTAAAGAACAATGCACCTTCCTCTAAGTCGAGACACTTGGCCCAGATCTCAGAGTCAGAAGCTCTGCCTTCGGTTGTGGAAGGAGTTTAGTGCACCTAATCCTGTACAGGGTCATGGGAAGCCCTGAAGCCTACTGGGGACTGAGGGCATGAGGCGGGCTACACCCTGAATGGGGTACCAGTCCATCACAGGACACACAAGCACGCACACACACACACACACACACACACACACACACACACACACACACACACACACACACACTCATTCGCACACTTCGGAAATGCTAGTTAACTTAATCCCCATGTCTCTGGACTCTGGAAAGATGCCGAAGTACCTGGAGGAAACCCAATAATCACGTGAAGAACATGCAAACTCCACACATTCAGTTCCAAAGCCAGAATTAATCCCTCACCCTTGGACTCCACTCCACTGTGCCACCTTGCAACCTCGTGCATTATTTGAATTTCTTTTTCTGTGTCTGGATAAACTTCCTGTTCCTAGTGTGCGTTTCCTCGAAACATCCCTTACAGTTGATGAATTTCTTCACCTTGTGCCTCTGCGTTGTTATTAGGTTGTTGGTAGGTTATTAGGTTACATCTCTGTTTAGTTTTCCTAACTTTGCTTTGTTCAGTGCTTTGATAATGTTCATTTCTAGTACATATTTGTTACGTTCCCTGTCATTATCTGTCTGGTTTGTATTTGACTTAAAAATGTCGTGTCTCTTATTTAGTCTCAGTTCATACAGTAAGTCGTGAAGGTTTCATGTAGAATACAACAAAACTAGAGATGTAAAAAAAATAATAATAAAATCACGCAATCAAAAAAAAGTAAACACCAAGATTTCAAGATTTTTCTTTCTATTTACATGGAAAATTGATTGTGTTACAGGAGCATACCAAAGATAAAGCAAATGAAATGAAATGAAATTAAAAGCAGGCCCTGACCGTATATAGCCTTAACCATTTCTGAAAGCATGAGCCCAAAGAAAGTGCCTCACGATGCAAATGTCTTTTCAGCTGTCTAGGATTCAAACAAATAGGTTCACAGAAACGCAAATGCAGAATGGCTGGAACTTCTTAACCTTTGTCAAAACTGTACATTTCTGCAAAAAAACAGAACAAAAAAAGATTGGCTGAATTTCCCTGTATAATGCTCCAGCATCAGTTATTTCACCAGCCGTGATGTTGTACTGAGCTCAATGCGTCGACAGCTTTGGTGTTCCTCAGGATAAACCTATTAAAGTTGGGAGCCAATGTAAAGTAGGTAATAAAACACAAAAAGCAAAGTAAAATGTGACGTATGTTATTGGGTTTAAATTTACCTGCCAGGCAGTTTGCGGGGGAACAAGTCGTGTAAAGGAAAGTGCTAATCATATTTTACAGGAATGACTTTTATACGCAGCAGATGGAAATCGATTAAACGACATGTCGGGAAAAGAAACACAAATAAAAATCCCTGATTTGATGACTCGAGTAAACAGGTCGCAGAGCTTGGCGGGGTGACAGACATCCGATCCAGTTAGTGCTGTGTGATAGCTTGTGAAAACATTTGCTCAGTCCAGGTAAGTGCCTTCAGCAGTGATACACGCCGCTGCTAGGCTACGGGCTACTGCTGAGACATTCGAGCTCATTTGCGAAATGTCCCTGAACTATTAGTGCCGAGAACATTAAAGGAAAGTCATTTAGGCCAGAAAAGTTACAAAATTAAAACTGTCTCTATATTCTGTCTTTAATTCAATCCAAGTCGAAGCTGCATCGAAAACTTCACGTAATTATGTCATGCACTGAAACGCATTTGTCAGACAAACACTTGTACTGCTGTCCTCATCTGACAGATTCAGTCTTACGTCTTTGCTGCTCCTGAAAAAACAAAAAAACAAAAACAAGGAATAACAGAACTACTACTGCTACCACTACCAATAATAATAATAATAATAATAATAATAATAATAATAATAATAATAATAATAATCTGTCCATCCATCCTTCGTGTAAACCACTCACAACAAATTATGCACTGCAAGTTATTTGGAAACGCCAATCAGCCTACACATGTATTTGGACTATGGGAGGAAACTGGAGAACCCGGAGGAAAACCACCAAACACGGGGGGA
>JAAGKR010001982.1:34311-46811 GCA_011419295.1 Clarias macrocephalus | reverse complement strand
ATACCAAAGTACTGCTGCCAAAATTTCATTAAATTCTGTCCAGCCAGTTTTGTGTGATGCATACAATACATTACAATACAGACAGACAGACAGAAATTATTCTGGTCCTACAGTGTATGAAACATAGACATATCATTGAAAGAGCCAGTTCTGGCCAATGTACGGACGAAACATTTCTTCTATTTATATACAGAAGATAATCATTCACATATTGGAATAAATGTGATGCTGAACCTTAGTTAATAGTCGATAACCGGCAAAATTCACACAAATGAACCATACCACCCATGATAAGGTAATTCTGTCTGTGAAGACTAGAAGTAAAGAATGCAGTCTTGTTAATAATCATTAGATAACTAGAGAATTTATCCTTTTTTTTGGGGGGGGGGGGATAATTCATTTAGGGTTTTTTTTAACCCTTTAACATTCTGCTCAATTTTTTGGTAGAGCGCAAAAACCTTTGCACTCAAAGATTTTTTTTCTTCTTTTAATAATTCCTATTATTTTTGTAAATATTGATACTTTTTTTTTTTTTTTTTACCATGAATTGACATCTCAACCATTTGGTAGAGGTCTACACTGGGGCCTTAAATAATTGGTTGTAGTTGTTGTTATTGCCTCAATGAAATATAATAAGTGCAAATAAACACATTTACTGTAGCTTTTTTTTCTTAGTGAAGATGTTAAGTTCAATCAAAATCAAAATAACATCTACTAAAGTATAATCAAATAAAATGTAATATTCATTTGAGCTCATGGAATTTGGAAATGTTTTAAATGGTTTTGAACTGGCAGGAAACTATTTCATAAACAAAAAACCGACAAATTACTAAATAATACCCCAATGTTCCACACATATGATACAAGCAGCACCCTGCCCCTAGTGATCATGATAAATTAAATGATATATATTAAAGCATATGACAAATATGAGTGTTGCGGTATATGAGAGCGAAGAGTAAAATAACATAACGCAAATAACAAAGTTATTTTCGATTCAATTCAATTCAATTTGTTGTTGTATAGCGCTTTTAACAATTATAAATTACAAATTTATGTAAAATGATTTCATATTAATAATTTGCATATTTTGATAAATGGCTGGTTACACTTAGTCTAGTTGGCGATAGTTGGTGATATTCAACGAGAAAATAATAATGACCCATTTGGTTCACTCATATTTTTAAGCCAATTTTAAGAAATCTCTAGTATCAATCCAGTGTTTTATTACAGTCTCCTCTGATCACTGGACTGACACACCTCATTTACACACAAAGCAGAAAGACATTCTGACAAGAGAAACCAAATGAAAAGAAATGTACAGTATGCCCTTCATTCCCTTACCACACACCAGTGTTTCACAAACTTATTCTATTTAGGCAAACACCTGTGACCAGAGCCATTATAGGCATTATTTATAAATTAATGAGAGAAGTTTATATTCGCTTAAATTAATGTTACTGATCATTTTTAATGTCGTTTAGCAATAGCCATTTTATTACAATGATAATCCAGGCACTTCTGAGAATTTTAAAAGTCAACAATATAACTGGACTTTACGAACGAAACACAATAAATGATTGATTTTATTTCCTGAACTCTCACCAGATTACTGGCGGAACTATGAGAGAATCTGTGACAAGAGGTAAAAAAAAAAAAAAAAAACTAACTAGCTCCCCTGTATGACTGTAAGGGGTACTGCAGACATAAATGGCGACCCAAATACAATCTCCTGTGATGGACACAGTGTTTAGGAACCATTGTACTGGTCAAGTCAGTCAAGTCATCTTTGTTTCTGTCGCACATTTGTCAACCAAAATGCTGCACAGTATATTAATATTTTTATACAATTAAGTCAGAATAAAATAAGATTTAGGGTGACATGGTGACATAGTGGTTAGCACCGTGTGTGTGTGTGTGTGTGTGTGTGTGTGTGTGTGTGTGTGATTTGGTGAGGATTTTGATTTAGAGCTAATTGATTGGCACTGGCAATATTGTTCTTATTCTCTTTATTCTTTAATTTAATATACTGTACAACAACTACAAAATAGGTGGTACTGGACAATCAATGAACAGCATATTCATGAATTTAATTGTGAGGATGTTCTATTTCCCTGTATATATATATTCTTCTAACTACGTGGTGCCTAAGATAGTGTTGTTTACTTTCTTTTTGAGATTTTCATGTTCCTTTATTGCATTTGCTCTGTGGAATCCCAAACCTCTTGAACTCATTAAATGTAACATAAAAACACAAATCTTCTCTGTTATTGTCTCAACATTCAGATTTAATCAGTGAAACACTGTAAACAGTCGCCCCCCCCCCCTCGACATTTTCTTTGTTGTTTGCTTATATTGTATATATTTTGTTAATTTTTTTTAATTCTGTTACTGTGGAAAGTTTTCACACACAACATTTTGTAGGTTATATAGTTATTCTTTCAATATTATAATTGTAATTTTTGTTATTAATTAAAAAAAAGGTACTAGTTTTTACAACAACAACAAAAAAAAAGATTTAGCACTAATGCTTAGCAAATACTTTGTAGTGATATGGAAATACAACTCACAACTTTTTAAATTGTCTAATAATACCTGAATACATCCTGCATAAAATAAACATGTATAAATAATCTGTGTATCATAAGCAATATAAAAAGGTATTGCCAGAAAAGTTTGCGGGTTAATCTAATAATAATAATAATAATTATAATAATAATAATAATAATAATAATCTTATAAGATCTTTTATTAAATTTTTCTATCTGGTTCAGAATGTCTGAAGTGTGAATCCGGAAGCGTGCGAGTCTGTGGCGCGCTTTATCTTACACTCACACTGTACCACCTACAGGCCGCAGAGAGAACTGCACACAAAGATACACAACGCACACACATAACCGCACACACACACACACACACACACATCTGCAGCTCACTGCGCGGTCTGCGTGGCCGAGAGAGTAAGTGCATGTACAAGATTAAATACCAGGACGTTTTACTTTATAAACACACCGCAAACGATGCGAACTTATATTTAAACACGCGTCAGCACAGAGGTTCAGTTACATCGCTTCATTTTTAAAAAGACATGAAGACAGAGAGCCGACCAATGAGAGACCGCGGTGTTCGCATGTGCGTAGATCAGCGCCGCTGATTGGCTGATCTGTGGCTCTCGTCCGCGGCTCAGTAAACGCATGGTTCTGGGTTTTTTTTTTGTTTTTGTTTTTTTACACAAGTAAGTTCTCTCCGAGTTTTATACAGTTACAGAAAACAGAGTCTTTTAGTGAACAGTGATAATATATTTATAGGTTATGATTATTACATTATGTTTTGCTGTGCTCTGCTAAAACCTTTAGCCATGGCTGTTTGTTTGATTTTTGTTATGTTTTGTTTTGGAAAGCTCTCCAAGATAAAGTCCATTTCTCATTTTAATGAAGTTCTTTTTAATAAAGCGAACATGTTCTCTAATGTAATCCTAATCTCATTTTTCTGTAACCTATCCATTAATATTCATATATACACTAATGTACTGTATGTGGATATATTAATCTAAGCGATATTTGCAAACATTCATTTCATTCTCTCTCTCTATTCTTTATATATTTTATTACTGTATATTAGATATTTTTTAGTTTTGTAATTTTTTGTTGTAGAATGGTCTTCTTCTTTTTTTTTTTTTTTTTTTTAACTACACTTACCTGATGTAATGGCTACTACATGTTTGTCATCTATGTTTGTTATTATCCATGCTACTGGATGTTGGAAATTTCCTTTGGGATCAATGAAGCATCTGTCTGTCTGTCTGTGTCTAATACACATATTCTGGGCTTGTTTCTTTTCAGTGGTCAAAGTGATTGATCCAGTCCTGGATGCTAAGCGGCATGTGTGCGCACGAAGAGACAAAAGCGATCTGGAATCCAGATTCATAAACGTCATTAAAGGTAGACCGCGCCCTGCTAATGTTCTTCTTCTTTGTTGTTTAACGGCGGTTGGAGTCCAGTAGGTTACTGTACTGTAGGTCTCACTCTGCTTCAGCTTCCCGGCCTCTTAAAGCTAATTTTCCTGACCAGCCTCTTTACTCTCAGTACCGTTCAGCATCTAACTGGAGTTCTGTAGATTGCATCACCGCCACCTATAGATCTCTTTCTCTCCTCCTAACGTTTAATGAAGCTTTACTGGACAGAACTAATCGTTAGTGCATGAGCAGTTTTTTAACTCGGTGTTGTCTTCGCAGGGTATGGAGTGTTTGCCACCAGGCTGATTGAGGAGGGAAGTTTCATAGTGGAGTACAGAGGGGTTCTGCGAGGTGCAGCCGAATGCAGCCCCGATTCTTATTCATACTACTTTATATATAATAACACACGCTATTGGTAGGTATACTCTGCATGTACTGTAGTGTACTAGGCTATGAACTAGCGAGATGCTTCCTCTATACAAAGGTACTACTCAACACAAGCAATGCATTTGCGCCATCGTTGCTTGCATTTGGCAGACACCCTTATCCACTTACATTTTTATTTCATTATACAGTTGAAGTATAATGAGCAGTTGAAGGCCTTGTTCACGGCCCCGCCGGGGGCAACTTGAGCCTTACAATCAGCAGTCTAATACCTTCAGCCATCTCTGACCTTACACTCACAACAAGTGCATATCGAATCACCTATGCCAGTAAATAAAACATTTATGCTTGATTTGCATTACATTGAGTACAAGCTCTCATGACTAAATTTAAAACCAGCTTATGGTGTAACAAGTTTATGGATTTGGCTTATGGTTTTTAAATTTTTTTTTTAATTATCTTTGGCACTCCTGCTTATGGCTCTATCTGACTGCATGTCCAGACCTTCAACATATTATTTTGGTGTTAGAGGGGCAACATAGTCTCCATCACAAGCGATGCATCTGCGCCACCTGTTAACCCAACTTTGAAAATCCCCCTTGTTGCAGTTGATGGTCTCTCTCTAGTTTAAAAAATGGGAAACTAGCACTGAAGACAAACCACACAGTGGGAGACCATCAGCGAGGTTTGGTTCAGCGTTGGCACAATTGGATGACTTGTGATGGAGATTATGTTGAGTCGTACCTTTTTTGGAGAGAGAAAAAGTTACTCTAACAACATGTCCAATTTGAACAATCTGTGTCAAATAAGAAAAACGTTATGACCACTTTTGCAATACTTTCGGTACGGCTCTTTTATCACACATCTCATTGCCACGCATATTGTAGCATTCATGAACTCAAAAAAAAAGGGACAAATATTTAGTAATAATATTTTTAAAAGCCATCGATATCATGATTAAATTTCAAAGAAAAATCTGTTTGTATTTCAGCAACTTGAAATTCTCATTAAAAAATCTAACCATTTTAAAAACAGAATCATTTACACGTCTTAATTAGTGAATAATTCAGGTTTCAAATATATATAGTATTACAATGCTATGACTTCAGACAAATCTAAATGTCATTAAAAAGAACACAACCACTTAACATTAAAACCTTTGTCTATTTTTCCCCGTTCCATAAACATGTCAGATCCAAAAGTATTCAGACAGTAACACACTTTGTATGTGCCTCTGTAGGCTTTTCATTTGAATTCAAAGGATTTACCAACATTTTGACATTAACTATTTACAAATTACAGCCTTTTTTGTGATTTTTTTGAGAAATACCCATGTATTTTCACAAGCTCAAAAAAATACTGATAAGCAGTTTTATAGCCAGGTCTTATAGTTATTTCATATTTTACATGGTTAGGTTCAGCTGTTTGCGGGTGCTTTGAATGTTCAGTCCAAAGACCTCGGAAGATGCAACTGAAGAAGGCCATCCTTATAAAAAATCTGTGTGTGAGATAGCAAAAACTTAAAGTCTTAAAAGGAATGCACTCAGCACCACTGCAAGGCATGGAAGACAACTAAAGTGTATTTTCATGGAAGACAAATTAAAAGTGTATTTTCTTCTTTGGTGAAAAAAGACAACATCCACAGCATCCAGCAAAGGCAAGAACATTATGGATCTACATGTAAGAGACACGTTTAGAAAAATGTCAATAAAGTGAGACTACAAGAATATAAAACAATTGGTAATGCTCAAGGGCAAAATGGTCAGATTAGACTTTTTAAAAAGCCTGCCCAGTTCTGGAACAAGATTCTTTGGACAGATAAAACCAAGATTACCCTGATGATGGGAAGAGAAGAAAATAAAAGAAACAATGGGCTCATAATTCAAAGCATACATCATCTGTCAAACATGGAGGCAGCGTTATGGTATGGGCATGAATGACTGGTGTTTACTGAGTTTCTGCACTGAGCTGCTTTTCACTTACTGAAGATAAACCTGAAGAAAGAAAGATCTACAAACAAGTAACAACTGCAGACAGCTGCAGTAAACATCTGGCAAAGCAGATAACCTTGCTTGACGACAGGATCATTGGGAGCCAAGACTGACAGATGCCCACAAGTACCAAAGGCCAGCCTGCCCTGTGCGATCCAACAGAAAAGCCAATCCAGCACACCTCACTGAAAAAAAAGTTAATGCTGGCCACAGTAGAAAACCCCCAGAACCCAGAACCAGAACCCTCAGTGCACCACAACATGACACAGACAGGAGCCCAGCAGGCAAAGAGCACAAGGCCACGACTTCCGCTTCCTCAACTTCCTCTGAACCCAATCTGATGTCATGGACCCAACTGTAACTTTATTATGAACAATTCTTACTTAATGTGCAGTTTTTTTTAATGAGATATAGTCAAGAAGTTCAAGTAAGAAAGGCCAAAAGTTAGGATTACCAGTTGTATTTAAAAAAAGTCGCAAACTTTTCATTTAATTTGTTCACTCTTACCTTTGATTACACACACCTGGACTGTGTGTCCGGTTCATGTGTGAAAATGATTCCTCATGCTCCCAGAACCGCTCTTTCACACTCTTGAGTCCTGGGATACGGCCGTGCAATCGGGGAAGAAGGAAAGCTCCACAGATGTGAGACTCATTCAGACTCATTCATAACATACAGTAGGTTTCGATAATGTGCTGATAAGAGTTCTTTATCCAGTTCTAGTCATTTCAAATCTCCTTATTTCAAATATCCTTAGCCCAATAATTGGACCCTTCTGAACGGGTGAATTTTAGCCTTAAAGTAAAAAAAAATGTCTGCTGGCTCATCCTCGAGCTCTTTGATCTGGAGAATGTGTGTAAGGAGAAATAAAACCCCAGCAGGAATGATCAGTAAACCTTGCTTTAGTAGATGATGCTTGCATTCATCACGAGTGTGGATGTTTTGTGTGTTTGCAGTATCGACGCTTCAGTGGATGATGGCTCTCTCGGGCGGCTCGTTAACGATGATAGTAATCCGAATGCGAAGATGAAGATCATCTCAATCAGCCGCATCCCGCATTTGTGCTTGTTTGCTCTGCGGGACATTCAGCCAGGAGAGGAGGTCACTTACGACTATGGGGGTTATGACCTGCCCTGGCGCAGAGGCACGGTGAGGGGACTCGAATCAGGTTTTATTGTATATTCTGTAATGAAGATAAAGTAAGACTGTAGTGATCCAAAGGCAGTAGAAGTTCTGAACTTCGAATGACTGGATAAAGTGCAGAAGTTTAGAATAAATATACAGGATTGTTTGGTTTACAACGAGGAAACCACAGTCCATGACCAGTGTCAGGATAAACAGGAACACGGCATAAATATAATAATCAAACCACTGGAGAATAAACAGCACAGGGGATAACTTGGAGAAACCATGTTTATTTTTGCAGGACATGCTCAGATAACTATAGATCAAAAGCTTTAAATTCTTAAATCTGATTGGTCAGCAATTCAGATAGTAGTGGACTGTAGGTTGTAATCCAAATTACAGGTTTATGTCCACGATTTTGCAACCGCGTAGTCATAACTCGTTTATGGGAATGTGGTAGTGGAATATGTTTTACATGTTGTTGGGAATTGTGAAGGACGTATAATCATCAATATGATAAAGCTTTATGTAATGAAAGCTTTTTTTATGATGCAAATTCACCTATTGATAAAACTGCACCGACTTCAAGTTCTCTCTGTATTTTTTACAATATAGCCATCTTAATGATGCATTTCTTTCATGTCTGTTTGAGTTTGCATTTCCAGGTAGAATTCAAGACTGTAAAAATAATCTATGAAGCATCTACTGTACTAAAACCTTGTATTGGTCTTCGGTGTAAATCTGTTTCAAAGAAATTTGAATATACGTTTAATATAAACATTCTATACATTTTCAGTGGCTGTGTACGGAGAACCCTGCTCAGATCGACCATGAGGATGGGGTACATTTCCTCTCGTCATGTGAATTTGTGATGTGTGGTTGTGAGTATGATCATCATTGTGATTGATTAACTTGATTATCTTCAGCAGGAATGTGAGGAACCACCCGCTGAATCGGACACTAAAGAACAAGTAAGAATCTGAAACATTTTAACTATGAAGTCATTGTGAACAAATGAGCGTTCTCATAATTCTGGCCTTCAAACCTCTAAAGACTTTGCAGAAGAGAAATGCACTGTTGATTCTGTCAAACAATACAGTAGGTCAGCAAGAGCAGGAAGCATGAACAGACGAAACAATGACATCACAGACAGGAAAAAATTTTCATACATCCCAAATGTATACAGTTGTCATAACCTTGCTAACAAAAAAGAGAACTAGAACTGTATATACAGTCCATCTAAAAAAATATATGAAATCATGGAAAAGTTTTTGTGTGTGTGATTACGAGCATAATTCGTTCCGGAAGCGGGCTCGTATGCCAAAAACACTCGTAAACCAAATAGACTTTTCCCATAAGAAATAACGAAAACTCAAATTATTCGTTCTACAGCCCAAAACAATAAATACATAAAAATAATTAATACATCACATAAGTAAAAATAAATCCAGACAGATAAGTGTTTCCGTTTGTGCGCGCAGGTGCCGTATATTTGTGTGTGTGTGTGTGTGTGTGTGTGTGTGTGTGTGTGGAATTAGCCCCTCGCCTCGTCTTAAACAGTAAAACTCCTCCTCCCTCCCCCCACCTCGCTTTTTAAGTTTCGCAACTAACATACACAATGCAAACACTGTTTTAACGGGGAAAAAAAAGAAATCTCTCTAATGATACTGGCGTTAGCGCATACTAACGGAATCACTGCTGTAAAGTAAAAAAATATTAAATAAGAAATGAACCAGCACCTTACCTTTGAAAAGAATCGCGACAGAGCTGAGTTTTCTGTGTAAATAAAGCGCGTGTGCAGCCGGGGAGATCTGTGTGTGTGTCTGTGTCGGTGTCAAATTACGCGTGTGCGCGCGCACACACACACACAAAGTAAGTGTGTGCGTAAAAAGTGTGTGTGTGTGTGTGTGTCGGTGTGTGTGGGGCACAGTGTCAAATTACGCACGCGCACAGAAGAGAGAGGGAGATGGTGATTATAAGAGACCAGCACTAAGAGCAGCAGGGGAGACGATTACCCATAATTCCCGCAGCGCAAGAGAGAGAGAAAAATCATTGGCTCAGTTGGATCACTTGCCGCTCTGTGTCAAAATAAGGAGTGCGTGATACATGATACTCGGCTACTCGTAAACTAATACTTGCTCGGTATTAAAAATCTTTGCTCGGTTTGTGGAACACTCGTAAACCACGTTACTCGCAATCCGAGGTTCCACTGTATGTGCAAATCTAAAGGTCACATGAAGCCTGGAGGTTTTAGCTACTGACTGCAGAAAGTTGCCCACCTCCGTGCACTATGAGTCTCGGCATCCTCTGACCCGCTCTGTGATTTTAGTTGCTGTCGTTCCCAATCACTTACACTATGTTATATTTCCATGAACGTCGACTGTGAAATATTTACTAGCGAGGAAATTACACAGGTGGCGTCCTACCATGGTACCATGCTGGAATTCACTGAGACCCTGAGAGCGATGCATTCTTTCACAAATGTGTTACACCTGTGACCATTAAAGTGATTGGAGCACCTGAATTCAATGAATACCTTTGGCAATATACTGTATATCCCACCCACTGCCTGTCAGGGCTAACCGCTAGAGGGCGCCTTGTGCCCTAAGATTCTTGTTTTTTCGCTTTTGAACTTTTGGACTTGGTTTCCCAGGATGCACCTCTGTCAGGTGATGGGGGTCTCATTAGCTCATTAGTTTCTTTATAAATAGTCTTGTCTTGGTTCAGTTTTGTCTTTCATCCGTTCAGTTAAACTATTTTGGTATATTATGCTATTTAGTTTGCTATTTTGTTCATCTGTTCTGTTTCATAGTTTTGTTTAGTCATAGCCTTCATGCTTGGTTGGTTCTTGTTTGAAGTTTGTTTGTTTGTTTGTTCATGTTTGTATTCTTTATTAAACACATCTTGGTCTTAACCTCCCGCACTTATGCCTCGTCTGACCCACATTTACGCGACACTGCCAGGTGCCATTGTAACTACAGTAGATAATTAACGTCATTGACCAATTTTTTTTTCTGTTATATTTAATTTTGTTGATATTTATTCATAAAGTTATTAATTGTAACCGCACTGAATAAGAACTGGGTAAGAAGTGTTGTTTGTACTGAAATTCACCTCACAGGAATGAGTGGGCATTAAAGTTCCAGCACATCCCTGTAGAATGATTATCGTACAGCAGTACACACACACACACACACACACACACACACACACACACATTCTAATGGTTAACGATTTATAACAGGAGTGTGAAGAAGCAGAAGAAGTGGCAATGCGAGCTGATAAAGCGACTCAGACGACAGAACCGGTAATCTGTTATTCAAATTTTTTACACTAGTTTATGGAAGTAGTCCAGTATTGATGGAATTATCTATCACTTGTTTCTAGAACACATCTTTACAACAGATGACCTGCAATCCAGATCAGTATCTGACATCACAACGTCAGGTTTGATTTCCTGTCTTTGCAATAATTCGTTCATGGCAGAAGAAAGTTTTGTACAGCTTTAGAGGAAGGTCTATAAAAATAGTCTCGTCTTGGTGTTTAATAATGTTTCATTAAACTTTAAAATGTATTTGCAGAAAATCCCCAGACCAAGGCTTTTATTCAGCTCCTCCAACATGCTCGTTTGTTCTCTATTTAGATTTCCTAGCATCCATTGCACAACACCACTTTTACAAATAGTTTCTCTTCCGATTAATTTCCATTGTAGCGGGTGAGTGATGTAGAGCTGAGACCTAATAATGAAGAAGCCTCTGAATCCCAGCTAACACGTCAGGTGAGATCTTAAGCTCTTCTTGTTCTTAAATTAGAAGAAACTCTTTAGCAAAATAATATAGGTTTAAAATTGTTCAGTTCTTTTATAAAAGTCATCCTGTTTGCGTTGCAGGTGGCTGATGGGACGGTAAGGATGGAGTGTAACGAAGAGCCAAAACAGGTGAATATTTACTTGGATCATCCTGCCTACAGTGTCACGCCACAAGTTTTCCTGCTTTTTCCAAACTATAGTTTAAGTTTATAATACAGGGTGGGCCATTTATATGGATACACCTTAATAAAATGGGAATGGTTGGTGATATTTACGTCTTGTTTGTGGCACATTAGTATATGTGAGAGGGCAAACTTTTCAAGATGGGTGGTGACCCTGGTGGCCATTTGGAAGTCGGCCATCTTGGATACAACTTTTGTTTTTTCAATAGGAAGAGAGTCATGTGACACATCAAACTTATTGGGAATTTCACAAGAAAAACAATGGTGTGCTTGGTTTTAACGTAACTTTATTCTTTCATGAGTTATTTACAAGTTTCTGACCACTTATAAAATGTGTTCAGTGTCAATGCAACCCTCTTCTCCCACTCTTCACACACTGATAGCAACACCGCAGGAGAAAATGCCAGCACAGGCTTCCAGTATCCGTAGTTTCAGGTGCTGCACTTCTCGTATCTTCACACCATAGACAATTGCCTTCAGATGACCCCAAAGATAAAAGTCTAAGCGGGTCAGATCGGGAGACCTTGGGGGCCATTCAACTGGCCCACGACGACCAATCCACTTTTCAGGAAACTCTTCATCTAGGAATGCTCGGACCTGACACCCATAATGTGGTGGTGCACCATCTTGCTGGAAAAACTCAGGGAACGTGCCAGCTTCAGTGCATAAAGAGGGAAACACATTATCATGTAGCGATTTCAAATATCCAGTGGCCTTGAGGTTTCCATTGATGAAGACTGGCCCCACTATCTTTGTACCCCATATACCACACCATACCATCACTTCTTTTGTTCCAACAGTCTTGGAGGGATCTATCCAATGTGGGTTAGTGTCAGACCAGTTGAATGGCCCCCAGGGAAAAAAGAAATCTCTGACACTGGCATGAGAGCATACTAAGGGAAACATTTTTAAGTTTCACAACAAACACACACACAATGGAAACACCGTTTTAACAGGGGAAAAGAAACTCTGACCTGGCGTGAGCGCACACTAAGGGAATGTTACGCCCCGGTCTAGGTCGGGCCGTAACAGGAATGAAAAAGAAGAAAAAAAAA
>JAAGKR010001982.1:0-26113 GCA_011419295.1 Clarias macrocephalus | reverse complement strand
TCAAGCAAATACCACTACTACTACACTACCCCCTCAATCAAGCACCGCTACTACTACAACACTACCCCATCAAGCAAATACCGCTACTACTACACTACCATCTCAATCAAGCACCGCTACTACTACTACAACACTACCCGATCAAGCAAATACCGCTACTACTACACTACCATCTCAATCAAGCACCGCTACTACTACTACAACACTACCCGATCAAGCAAATACCGCTACTACTACACTACCCGCTCAAGCAAATACCGCTACTACTACACTACCATCTCAATCAAGCACCGCTACTACTACTACAACACTACCCGATCAAGCAAATACCGCTACTACTACACTACCATCTCAATCAAGCACCGCTACTACTACTACAACACTACCCGATCAAGCAAATACCGCTACTACTACACTACCATCTCAATCAAGCACCGCTACTACTACTACAACACTACCCGATCAAGCAAATACCGCTACTACTACACTACCATCTCAATCAAGCACCGCTACTACTACTACAACACTACCCGATCAAGCAAATACCGCTACTACTACACTACCATCTCAATCAAATACCGCTACTACTACTACAACACTACACGATCAAGCAAATACCGCTACTACTACACTACCATCTCAATCAAATACCGCTACTACTACTACAACACTACCCGCTCAAGCAAATACCGCTACTACTACACTACCATCTCAATCAAGCACCGCTACTACTATTACAACACTACCCGATCAAGCAAACACCGCTACTACTACACTACCCGCTCAAACAAATACCGCTACTACTACTACAACACTTGCTCCTTCGAGCAAATAGTGCTTAGCCTACTGCTATAATATAACCTCTTCTAGAAAATACCACTACTACCACCACTACTACTACTACCACTGCTACAATACATAACCCTAGAGCAAATACCACTACTAATACTACTAAAACACTAACTCCTCAAGCAAATACCACTACTCCTACTACAACACTACCCCCTCAATCAAGCACAGCTACTACTACTACCCCCCTCAAGAAAATACTGTTGCTACCACAGCACTACCCCTCTACGCAAATACCGCTAGTACAAACTACTACAACACTACCCCTCGAGCAAATACTGCTACTACTCAACACTACCCCCTTGAGCAAATGCCACTTCTACTACAACAACTACAACACTACTAACTCAAGCAAGTGCCATTACTCCAATGATACCCCCTCAAGGGTATACCATTGCTAGTACATCACCCCCTCAAGTAACAAATTTCTACCATCTCATAAGAATCATATCATAATAAAAATTCAAGTATGTTCCTCTCATTCAGCAATGCAGGCCACTTCTGGCCTTCCACTTCAATCTTCAACATCAAATCATAGCTTTCGGATAGCACAGCTAGCAGGCTTTAAAAAAAAATCCAGCATCATAGTACCCCAAGTACCAAACAGGTTCTAGTGTACTACCTCGTGCAAGAGTACTACTCCCTCAAGCACAAAAAACACCACTTGTACTAGGGCACCAATGTACTGTACCCAACCTAAGCAGCAGCAAAGAACTGCAAGTTCTCCAAAACCCCAAAAAGCAGTTATAAAATGCGCAAGTGTATCATCCCTTAAAAATGAGTGGACCTGACTTGTTTGTCCTTGGCCGCTTGCTTGATCAGATTGAGATCTGTAGATTTGCAGGTGGCTTAATGGTCTTAGACTTTTTGCCTGCTGGGCCCCGTGTGCTCTGGACTGTGGTGCACTGGTTGTTCTAGTGCCTTTCTATTGGAACCAGGATTGACTTCTTTTTTTTTTTGGCCGTTTTTTGCTGCATTATCTTTCCTGTGGGATCAGAGCAGACAGCCTGGCCTGTGGTGGTATATAGTTGGGGATCAAATTTGTTCAGTTCACCTTGTGGTGGTAATGTTATAGCAGTGTTTGTCTTTAAGCAGCAATGGTTGAGGTGAAAGTCACAGCAACTCTAACCTGCTAATTTCTCAAACAGCCTTAGTTTAACACCAGTAAACCTAGTATGGCCAAATGTAATAAGCACTTGTGTTGTAAACCCAAGCAACCCCAGTGTACCACAAAAGATATCCCATCAAACATCACCTCCATACTCTATTATGACCTTCTGCTATTCGTTATTCATTCCTTTTCAACAACTGCTTTATCCTGGTCTACACACAGGGCTACACCTGATCACAGTGGCTCCAGTAACACTAGGCACAAGGTGCTAGAAAACTGGAGAACGTGAATGAAAACCCCAGAAACATGTGGAGAACACGCAAAACCGCACATAGACTTTAACCGAAGCTTAGCAACAAACACAAGACCCTGGAGCTGAAGCAATAATACTACCTATTGTGCCATTCTGTCCATTAAGTAGCTTCTGACATAAATACAAATCAGCATGTGTTACATTTATCATTGGATATTTTTGAAAATTATTTTGGTACATTGCGCAATATATTAATATTTCTAAATGGTGACTACTGTTTATCAGATTTTAGGTAAGGTTTTTTTTTTTCTCTCTTTATGTATAATGTAGTAGTTCATGGAACTGTTTGTAATCCTTATAATAAACTCTGTTGTAAATATTATCCCGCAAAGTTCAAAGCAGTTTCTTTTCTAATTGCTAATGATTATATCAAGGTTCATATATTTTGTAATATTTGATTTTATTCTAACCGACTACATAAACATGACTCAGCAAAAACATTTTAAAATCCGATTGACTTTTTTAAAATAAGTTGTCAAACACACACACACACACACACACCGAATAAACCATAATTACAAATAAAAAAAGATAAACATTTCATAAACAAATACAATAAAAAAATTTTATTTAAACAATAACAAAATAACTATTCTTATATGGAAAACAATATTGTCTAGGTGAATATTTAGTTTATGATTGAACGTTTTTCAAAAAAATTTTGTAAAACAACACAAACAAAATCTTATTCACAGATTAGTTACACACTTATAAACATTTATTCTTAAACAGATAAAATTTATTATTTATATAAACATATAAAAATATTGTTTGGGCAGTTTTTCACATTTATGATTAGACTTTTTTTTTATTAATTGTTGTAAAACACACACAGGTTAAACAATATTTATATCAAAATGAAGAAGTGAAATCTAAACTAAACACACTGTGCTGTATTCATTATGCCTCTCGTTTATACACATGGGTCACATAGGCAAAGAAACACCCCATGTTTTTATGGTTGTTTTTATTACCAGATAAATAATAATCATAATAATAATAATAAGGATAGATACAATAATGATACTTATATTTTACAAAGACGTAATATCTAGTGTGAATAATCAGTCTTGCACTGGGTTTTTGCGGTAATTGCACTGCCACATAATTGGGCAACAGCTTCTCCGGTTTTCACCACTTCCTGGTTCACGTAGGCAAAGAAATACCATAGGCACATATGATCTCTCACTGTTAACACTGTCATTAACTTCATACTGTATATGGAGGTTTACTTTATGGATCTGTGTCACTCGAGCTCTAAGGGTTAAACAGGCTTTGCAGTTGCAGATTGTCCAGTGTATGAATCAGATACCTGCTCATTCATTTATTCATCTTCTATACTGCTTATCCTATACAGAGTTGCAGGAAGCCTGAAGTCTATCCCAGGAAACTTCGGGCACCCTGGACCAATCCATCACATGCATACACATACACACACCACACATTCACACACTAGGAGAACGCCAATTAACCAATTAACATAATCTGCAAGTCTTTGGACTGTGGGAGGAAACCGGAGTACCCGGATGAAACCCATCAAGCACGGGGAGAACATGCAAACTCTATGCACCCAGGCCTGAAGTGGGACTCGAACCCTCGACCCTGGAGGTGCGTGGCCACAGTGCTAATCGCTATGCCACCGTGCAGTCTAGATACCTGTTCTGGTGAGAAACTTTTGTCTAGCTTTGATGAAGGCCAATATATCTGCATCAGTGTGTTGGTCTCCAGTCAGTGGGATAGATGTTGAGGCAAGACCAGCAGAGGACAAGGCTCTGAAAAAACATAAACAAATAACTTACCGTAAATAATAACAAACAATCCATATTTTTTACAGTATGTATTTTGGCCCTCGTTGTCACCTTTTGGTGAACTGTTTAAGATTTGTGGGGTTTTTCTGCAGGAGGAGTTGCACTGAAAATGTCGCAAATGTTTTAATGATTCCAAAAACTGGCATAGAGATTAGAGTTACAGTAAGAACTGTGTCTGTTCAGAATCTTCTACGTGTTAACACTTTCCACGGGGAGCATTTAAAGGCCATTGCTGGAGAGTTTGTTTGATCAGGTATTGCTTTTCCCGCTAGAATTAAAGCCATTTGTATGTCTTGGACATACTCATTCCTACCAAAGCAATATTCCACATTCTTGGCAGGAAAATCCTTTTTTGCTGCTCAGGAACAGACTTAGTAGTAGTTAAAAAAAAAAAATAATAATAATAAAATCATCTGTCTTTATGTCATGGAACAGGATTTGGAAAGGTTCGGAAATGTCCATACCAGCTTGTGTGCAGTTTGTGTAATGTTTGTTTACCTGAGCTCTCTTGTAGCTGGCGGAGGCGGCTGTGCCGCGTCTTGGATGTCTATGTGGTGATCAGGCAGTGAACTGGAATTTTGAAAACAAAACTGTACAATAAGCCTTATGAGAAATGTTTTTCCTTAGCAGAATTTATACTGGAGCACCGCCTGCTTTCAATACTGATAGCAAACTCTTACGGTTTAATATTAATCAAAGGAGAGCACAGTCGCAGAAAATGGTGGACGCAGTCAAGTCTATAAATATTCGGACATTGACAAGGTTGTTATTTTAGCTATTTTCCATAGTATTCATTCATTCATCGTCTATACCACTTATCCTGCGCATGGTTGTATATATATACAGAATCCCAAAAAGCACACAGAGAACATGCAAGCTCCACACACACACACACACACACACACACACACACACACACACACACACACACACACACACACACACAGACTGGTGGCAAGATTTAAACAAATTAAAGCACTTTATGCACATGGTCTCAGTTTGGACTTTTTTTTTTTTTTCTTTTTACAACAAAAGGCCCAGAAGACTATGAAAAACAAATGTGGTAGAAACAGGCATTCGTCCCCAGATCACTCTGGAACAACACTCTCCAAGAAGGTGAATCTGAGTCAAAGCCAACAATCAACGGAAAGCTTCATCTGATTAAATACTGAGGGTTTACCACAAGGGAAAATAAAAAAAACATTAATGAATTAATACATTGGTAAGCCTTAAAACCAGGAAGATCAAATTGGATTCTGCCAAAAAACATTTTAATAAGCCAGCACAGTTTGGGAAGAATATCCTATTTACTGCACAAATAAGACAAAGATCATCTTGTATAAGAATAAAGAACAGAATATGGAGAGAGAGGAAGGAACTGCTCATGATCTAAAACCGAGCACCTCATCTAATGCCATGGGCCTGTACGGCTGCCAGTGGAACTGGTCCTCTTGTATTTATTGATGATGTGACTGCTGACAAAAGCAGCAGGATGACTGAGTTATACCATGTGTACAGATTCAGCCAGAAGCTTTAAAACTCATTGGATAGCGCTTCACAGTGCAGATGGCCTCTGGCGCAAAGCGTATTTCGAAAGCCCCTTTGAAAGGCAAAGAAGTAGAATAAGCTTCACTTGCTGAAAGCAAAACTGAAGACAAAACACAAGAACAAACAGCGACTGAAGACGGCTGCAATAAAAACCTGGCAGAGCTTCACCGGGGAAGGAACTCAGTGTCTGGGGATGTCTATGGGTTCCAGACCTTAGAAAGGCGTTTTACTGCAAGGGTTTGCAACCAATTTGATTCGTTATCGATTTAGATTGCTTAGCTAAAATTTAAGGTATTTAAAATAGAAATAACATGTAAAATATGGGATCGCTCAAGTCAAACTGTGATCAACTTTCAGTTGAATGAAGGCATAAAACCTACTGGCACTTGCAGAAAACTTTGTGTGCACAATCAAAAGTCCAGCTTTGACTTGAACGCCCTTATATCTATGGAGCATGCGGAGCTGAGTAAAGGAACATTGTTTATACATAAACAATATGGTGTAATAATCTTTAAATAGAAAGTTAATTTAGAAGTTTATTTTAAACACAGAAATGTATATAATGTATAGAATATCCACAACTATTTACAAATTATATTCAGCAGTAAATTAGAAAAAAAAATAAAATAAAAGCATTTCTGCTAGTTTCTCAGACTTTCAAACTGATAGGAAAGAAAAAATTCTTATTCTTGTCTTCGTGTCTTACCTGGATGAAGAAGAGCTGTCCTGGCTCCGCCCTGCTCTTGTTACCTCTGAGCATCGATTCTGCTGCAAAATCACACACAAATCACACAAATACGATGTGAATGCATTTGCCCAGTTGTCAAGCCAAACTTCTGAGCACTTGCAGAACCTGAAGCAATATCTGGGAACATGAACATGAGGTTGAACATTATGATCACGATGGCTTTCGGCCAGGCTGCTGCTGCTGCTGCTGCTGCTGCGTTGGCGAAGCCTTTGGATTCATGTCAGCATATTGAAAAAAAAACAAAAAAAAAAAACAATTCTGTGATTTAATATTAATGTTGTCGTTGTAATGTTGTTCCAAAGAAGAAAGCATCATCTGAATCATACACCACACCAACGCTGATGTTTCCACGGGATATTAAAAGCTTGTTTGTTCACTACATCCAGACCTGCACTCAACCTCAACGTTAATGAGAAAACTCAAACCAGAACATCCGAAGTTAGTGTGAAAGGGAAGTCATTTTCTCTGGGAAGAATCAAGGGCCGAGCGATGCTGCACAGCTGCTCATGATGGGTCCGGATGGGCCGTTCATATTTCCTATTGACGAGATCAAAACACCGTCGCCAGATCAGTCTGCTGGTCAGATGTTGTTGCTGCGGAACGTTAAAACTGCGGCCCGCCCTGGATCTGAGAAACGTTTGTGCAGAGACTCTAGTGGCGTTCATGGGTTTGGGTGACGGATGCAGCGTGACTTTATTACTGTAAATGCTGTTTAATAGCGAACCTGTAGCCTTGCCGCCTCCTGAGTCCACCAGTCCTCGAAGTCCTTCTGCAGTTTGATCTTTGACCTCTGAAGCAGGTGCTGGAGATGATCGATCTCGGTCTTCAAGCCTTTTAATCGTTCAAACGTGTTCTTGTAACTATAATAATAATTAAAAAAAAAAATTTTTTTTAAAGTATTTTAATGGTGTACAGACTGATAGTACAAAGACACGTTCCAGAAATATATTTTCACAGCAGAGAAGAAGTGCATACGACGTTAGGTTCATCTGCAGTATAAATACACACCATTTCTTCTCCTCTTCAATCTGGTTACGGAGTTTCTCCTCTACAGGATCTGATCCCGCATTGGTCTGATTCTCCATTACACCTGAAAAATTATCACCTTTTTTTTTTCAGTGACACAAATAATGGTGACATGATGGTCCCAACATTGATACCGTAAAAAAAAAAAAAAATTATAATAACAAAATAGAATAAAATAATAATAATAATAATACATAAATAAATGAATAAATAAATAATAAAAATAAAATAAAAATAATATATATATAATATATATATATATATATTTTTTTTTTTTAAATAACACACCTTCTCATTTAAAGAGTTTGAATTTGTATTATGGCAAGAAAAAAGCAGCTAAGTAAAGAAAACCGAGTGGCATCATTACTTTAAGAAATGAAGGTCAGTCGAAAAAATTGGGAAAACTTTGAAAGTGTCCCCAAGTGCAGTCACAAAAACCATCAAGCGCTACAAAGAAACTGGCTGACATGCGGACCGGCCCAGGAAAGGAAGACCGAGAGTCGCCTCTGCTGCGGAGGATAAGTTCATCCGAGTCACCAGCCTCAGAAATCGCAGGTTAACAGCAGCTCAGATCAGAGAGCAGGTCAATGGCACACAGAGTTCTAGCAGCAGACACGTCTCTAGAACAACTGTTAAGAGGAGACTGTGTGAATCAGGCCTTCATGGTAGAAGATCTGCTAGGAAACCACTGCTAAGGACAGACGACAAGCAGAAGAGACGCGTTTGGGCTGAAGAACACAAGGAAGAACACAAGAAAGAAAACTCGCTGAATGAGAAGGGGTGTCCAAACTTTTGCTCTGTACTGTGTATATATAGGAGGAGGATACTGTAGAGGAAATAACCGAACTAGCAGTTAGCAGTAGATGAGACAGCTCTGCTTTTTTTTGCGTGTTTGTTTTGCAGATATGCACCAAGCAACCGTAAGAAAACAGCGAGACAAAAGTCTGGTGTGGCGGCTGCTTAATAATAAGCAGCGCCTTCATTTTTTTTACTGGCCAAACGGACCACAGTCGCACCCACTTGGTTTCTATTGGCTCAGAACAGAGAAGCCTGTGAATCCACAGGTCAAAGTTTACCCATATAAAGTCTGTGCAAAGAGAAACGAACCACTTCTAGAATTAAATACACATCTTTAACATTACGAGTCTTTTCCCATTCAATGGGGAAAACTACAAAAATGTCTTTTTCCAGAATCACCGTTTGCGAAGGCTCTGTCTAAGCGGACAGAAGACAGTCTCAATCACCTCAATGTCTTCACAGATATCACACGTCAAATTGGAACTCAATTATGGTCTATTCTTGTTCGGCGAATCTCCTTTCGTGGTAGAACCGTCCTCCGGCTCATCCCCGTCCCTCCGTGTGTTTTTCGGGAATGCGCTCGGCCGAGACGTGGATTCAGTACGCTCGTCGCCACCAACAGAGCCCACATCTCACGCAGAATAGCTGAGGCCACACACACACACGCACACACGCACACACACACGACTCCTAGGCACATCAGGACGAAACATTGTAGTCTTTCATAAACACGGCACACATGTCGTTGTGGACGAGGGCACTGGTCTCAGCAGAGGCGCACGCCCATTTCACCATGATTTTCACAAGCTCGTGAATACAGAATGGCTATATTCAGGGCTTCTGGGTGTGTTTCGGGTGCATGCTGCCATGTAATAAAAAGCAGGCTTCTCTGAAGTTGCTCTTTGATGCCGTTAAAGGACAGACCGCTGGCAGTGTAGGTTAGGTTTCGTGAACTTGTAGAAGCCCTTCGGCGTGTTTATCGGAGGGCTTTAGAGTAAAGGCCGGGCCGCCCACTCAACATTAAAACTAATAATAAAACAATTAAATAAGGAACCCCTCTAATGGCATTCAATTCAACAATTCAATTTCTGTCATGACTGAAAAGCTGAGATCATTTTCAACTATCAGAGAGGAAGACGTGAAGTACCCACCCTGCGCTGCCACCTGCATCCGTCTACTCTCCAACTGCTTCTTCAGCTCATCTAATAGACAGCAGACAGATAAAGGAAGAATAACAGAAATAACAACATTAACAGCGTTATGAAAGCAGATCGGAGTAGATTTCACTTTTCCGATGGAGAAACCGATGACTGGGGCCTGGCGAGGATTTGCTATAAAACAGCGACGGTTTACTGGTATAGCTGGAAGAGCTGAAAGGCTGTGTGTGTTTCACATAAACACAGACGTAACACCGGGCCCCAGACACATCCATTACGCCTGCCACACAGTAAAGACCTAACAATTTATAGCAGCTTTAGAAAAACATACAGATCTGGTGTGTGTGTGTGTGTGTGTGTGTGTGTGTGTGTGTGTGTGTGTGTGTGTGTGTGTGTGAGCGTGTGAGAGCGTTTACAATGGAAAAACGGGGTCTCGGTGTCGGGTGCTCGTTGTGTTGATATGCCAGATTAAACACTGACATCGCTAATAAAACTTGTGGTTGAGAGTCCGGGGGGGGCGGAGCTGCCGAGATCTACAGAGGCGACTTCAGCTTCCAGTATAACCAGGGAGGTATTGAAATAGCACAGGTAGTGTGATGATCATGTGGGTTTTAGGTACATATAAAGAGCATTTGGTCATATTTACAGTGTACTATTTATTATTTAACACATTAATGACAGATTGCATTATTTATACATTATCTAGACTGTATTTCTACTTAACAGTAGAATAAACTAAACGATTGCTATAGATACTGTACTTATATTTCCTTTTTTCAAAATCTCAAATTCACTTATAAAGCAATAGTTTTGGCGTCATTGGATCAGACTGCGTTTGGAGTAACCAGTGACTGAATTATTTGAGTTGAAACTTGTCTGATTGCCGAGGCTGGAAAAGAAAGAACAGACTAAACGCCAACTAAAACTTAGACACTTCCTGGCCAACAATAAATAAATAAAATAATCACATATGCTGATATTTAATTCGGCTGCATTTTACTTTAATTATGGTGCGCGATGCGGTGGACATTCACATGCCGGAAAGATTCCTTATGCTCCCAGAACCACTGGTATATGCCCTCTGCCATCAGGGAAGAAAAACTCCATAGATGTGACGTGCTGGTGATTCAGTACATTCAAGGTCGTCAGCTGACTTCATTTTATTGCCACGTAACGTTGATGAGTCTCGACCTGAGCAATGCGCATTATTAAAACCTGGAAGGATCGTGCCGACCGATCATCTTAGAGGAGGAGTATCCATATGACCTTTTGACCTTGCCCGTCATCATCTACTGTATGTCTCTATTTGCACACATAATGCTGGTGTTTGACTTTAGGAACACGATATTTTGTTAATATTTTGACTGAAAGGCACAGCATCTTATGTCCTATGTTCATTTAAAAAAAAGTTGCTTTGTGGCAAACAGGGATTGATAACAGAAATGCTACTCAATTTAGAGATGATTTTAAACCAGGTCCAGTTCACGGCTTGAGCCTTGATACCTGCACGATTCGTTTTTTTCCTAAGCAGCTGATACTGAGCTGCCTTTCTGATAAACAGCTCACAAAAAATCATGCATCAGGCAAAGCTTTTATGCATTTAGAAAAAAAAAAAAAAAAAGCCGAACAATAAAAAGGGCTTGTGATAAAATGATAAAACTTAGCCAAATCGTTTTTTTTTTCAGAATTAAGAAAAAAAAGAAAGAAAATAAAAGGAAAACACTATCGTCAGAAGCGAGGTGCATCATTTACCTACTGCACAGGAGCCGCTACAATCTAACTTTATTTATTTCTGAATGCAATTACATTTCTTAGAATATACATGTTAATGAATCATAGAAAAAAACAGTTTTAACTACGTTAAACTATTATAAACTGTTAGACCAACTGCAGTACTGGTTTACAGATGCACAGACCTACAATACATATGATGCACACGGCACACGCGTGGACCGAACTTCCGTGCAGATATTGTGACATGCGAACATGCAGGCCCAGTCTGTGTGTGTGTGTGTGTGTGTGTGTGTGTGTGTGTGTGTGTGTGCGTGTGTGCGTGTGTGTGTGTGTGTGTGTGTGTGTGTGTGCAAGGCTGAGTGCTCATCAACCAGAAAGCCTGACGTGCTGGCTGGTGATTTTCTTTGAGAATATCAGAGAACATATTTTGATCATTTTGATCATTTAAAAAAAAACACTAAAGCACCATAAGAAAAGGACACGACAAATACTGCCTCCGTGGATCCTGAAATAAACAGGGCATCACAACAACTGGTCGAGGCGCGGCATCAGAATGCCGTCATTGTCACCATGACGTTCGCGCTCTGACTCAGTGTAACACAGGAGGCTACATGAACGTTAGCCAACGCTAGCTAGATTACTTATAGCTTACTTATAGGAATGATGTCATGGTTTGATGGATGTGTATTTTTTTTTTTATCTTTCTTTTTTTTTTTAATTGTAGCAGAAATGATTTGTCCTTCAACTCTTCAGCCAATGTGAAATCGTCTTCAGTCTGGAAAAGGAAATGTGCGGAAGCGTGTGTAACGCTGCCTGGGCTTCAAACGGTAGCAAATAGATTTGCTGGCAGTTTGAAACAGCCTAAGGGAAAGCGTATGCCGTTAATGGAAAGATGGTGGAAAATAAAAAAGAATGATGGACATGTCCCAGCTGACTTGTGGGGCAAATGTCTGACACAGCCAGTCGCCTTGCTGTCTGCAGACCTCTTCTGCTCGTCCCAGAGGATGTACAGGGATAAAATATTACAGGACATGTGGGATTCTGATATCAGGTAGTACTGCTGCTGACCCGTTTCTGTCCATGGTAAAGTAATATCCATGGCAAGGTCTGCTGGATACGGTTCTACAGAAACACACGCCGTGTTAAGAACATCTGAATAGAAAGACGCCAAATGAAAACCGGCCATTTCTCTTTTTAAAAATTGATGCTATTAGACTTTCTCAGGAATTAAAACGCGAGCCAACTTGACATTAGGCCTTTGTTACCGAGCCATATATCACGTCTTCATCTGGTCCTGTTAAGATGGTGTTGATGAGGAAGCCACATGGTCACGAGTCTGCTAAGTAGAAAGTGCTGACAAGCTGAGTGCACAGAAGTAGGATGGAGCTCCTTAAACACTCTTTACATTACACATTAGAATACACTCATGCCCATTTCATTTTAACATTTGTCTTCCTCATAGCTCACCTTGACCCCGTGGACACTTAGCCAGGTGCCCTTGTCGACACAAAACAGTCGTGAAAGTTCTGGAGAAAGTTTACTTTCAAGAGCCTCGAACCGTTCCAGTTGCTTGATCTGCGGCCTGGACAAAACTGACTCGTAAAGCTCGGGGATTAAGAAACACTTAGCGGCAGCAGCAGCAGCATTAAGTGGTCTGAACCTTGCCTGACCCGTCTATGCAAACAAAAAGCTGCAGATCTAGGGAGGAACCAGAAGGGGACAATTGTTGCCTAATGTACAGATTAATTGTCCAGAGTCCAGAACAGTTTGTTTATTTCCTTTGAGCTTTCATGCTTCACCACAGAGGCCTAATTATCTCACAAACTAAATGTGTTAGAGCACCAAGTTCTCCAAATTCACATAGCTTACATAACTTCATACAGTACCATTACAAAACCAGCCAAAACGCAACCACTGGAGGACATCTGCACAGCTCGGTAACATACCATGAGACAATACTACAGACAGATGCTGTATATGAGGATGTAGCCATCTTGTAGGGTTGCCACTAACTACGATGGTATGAAGGAAAATATCCCAGAACACAGTGTTTCTACGATGTACAGAACCATCTATTTTGGTGGATTATGGAGTGTGTAATGTCGGTACAAGGGGCGGTCATGAAATTATTATTGCTAATAAAATTTTTTTTAAAAACGATGTAATGAAAATGAACATGGCGACACACTTCTCCAGACGATGGATGAGCTGGTGGAGACTTTGTCTTTGAAGAAGTCTTCTTTTTGGCTGTTGAGGTAGTAATGTTCCACCTCGGTAATCACCTCGTCCTCGTCTTTGAAACGACACAAACGTCACGTTCACATCTTTGAACCACAAAGTGATTTCTGCAAGTTTTGGAAGAGGAAGAAGTCACTGCGTGCCGGCGGGTGGGGGGGGTAGGTGGGGACCCCAAATCAATCAGTTCGTCGTGAATCTCCTTTGCATCGTTTCCCCTCCCACTTCAAGAAATAAGTAACAGCACACACTTGCATCTTTTTCAACCGTGCGCGCCATTTTGGTTCTGACCCTCTCACCCTCCTCTGACGACTCATTTTAGGAGACATGATTTGGGCAAATATTTTCAGTTTTTTCATTTGGCGATGCAAATTTTATGACCGACCCTCGTACAGGCATCAGAAATGCCTGTGCACCAGGGTGACCTTAAGTCATTTTTTAGAATTACTTTGATCTACACTACAAGTCTTGAGCCATCTCTCAACATTATTCAAATTAAATTCAATTAAATGATGTCAATTGAATTAAAGAAATTGGAACGAATGTTGTACTGTGACAGGCTGACGATACTCGGTCTCTCTCTCTCTCTCTCTCTCTCTCTCTTACTCTTTCTCTATAACACTGTACAGGGGAAGCCTGGAGTCTGTCCTAGGGGACTCTGGGCACAAGGCGGGGTACGCCATGGGCGGGGTACCAATCCATAACAGGGGGCACACACACACACACACATACACACACTCACTCACACACTACAGGCAATTTGGAAACACTAATTATCCTACGCTACATGTCTTTAGACTGGGGGAGGAACTTCATGCACACTGACCCGAGGCAGGAACCCAGCAACAGCATCGGCAACCTCATATCCCCTCTTGTCAATTGCAGCCACTCAGCATTTAGCATCACCAGCATGCTAATCACCGAAACTTGGCGATTACCGAGAGCCAAAAACCTGCCGAGAATAAGAGCCGAAAAATAAGAGTCCTTCAGTAAGCCTGGAGAGCTGTTCCTCAAATCTACATTAAAAATACAAGAAAGTCTGAAGCTTTGAAGGAATCAGCAGTGGCTCAAGACTCCTGCTCGGTAATGTGCATCGAGACCAGATCAAATCACGCTGCTAGACTGTATGCTGAATGAAAGGTCATGTGTGATACAGGATCCACATCAGCTTAATTTTGTTTGATACTATGTTGTTATTAATGTCTCCTTGTCCCACCGAGATCCATGGTCACGAGCCACTGCAGCTCGGATTATTCCCAAACCCGTGTGTCTGACAGATGTTTTGGAATTTGTAAATGTCTGGTTTCAACTAAAGGGCTTTGAGAGTTGTTCTGAGATTCCTGTGGGCTCGAGCTTATATTCAATCAGCAGCAGAACTTCACGGCTGGAGAAAAAGCGTGTGCTTATATTCCATCTCTGGAGGGGGAAAAAAAATCTCAATAAGCATAACCCTTATTAGAACAAAAGTTATTATTATTATTATTATTATTGTTATTTTCAGATTCAGATAAATTATCACATGACAATAGAGATCTGTTCTGTATTTGTGCAAATCTCAGCTCAGACGTTCACACTGGTGAGAATGAAAGAAATCCTTTTTACTCCGTTAAGTAGTCATTGTAAATAGAGCTTGGCCAATGATCCACTCTTTAAATGTCTGAATAATATCCTCCAGCCATTGGTCCATCTTTTTACGTCCATGCCACGTTGACCACAAACTTCAATGATGGAGTAAGTGTTATGATCTCGGCTCCATTGAGCGTCCAAATGGTGTATGAACCAGTACGCAAATCACTCGTTTACTTTCAATATATATTTAAGACATTTTTTGCTCTTGCTGCACTTTCTTTACCAGTCAAGACTCCCATGTGCCCTCTCTCTGCCAGGAGCAGAACTATTTTCATTTCGGTGAACACAATAAAAAAAAACTGTACTTAAATCCTTCATGGATGATGCTTTCCACGATGTTTTTAAGTCAATGGATATTCCATGAAAAAATGATTTCGTGCTTAGCCAGACCATGTGATGCGTCTCTCATTTTTGGCCAAGTACACAGTGTAAAGGGAATCTTGGCGAGTATTATCCCTCGACTTATTTTCTATAAGCTGCATTTGGTTCTCTGATGCATTTTATGGTGGCACATCAAAACCTGAAGGGTGCCTGATTCATTCTAATAATTGCACATGTGACCAGAGAGGCGCCACCTTACCCACAAATATGCTCTACTTCCTGGATGCCTTGTGCCGCAGTCACCCCATTTCATGACATCGCAACAGAAACCGCTAGCGACTAAACCAGCTGAGACACAGACCAATATCATCCCCTTCGTGTTTTCTTTGCCTGACAGACGGAGCGAACGCCTCTCATTGAGATCGTATCCGAAGCGCTCACATGCGAGTGTAAGTGCGTGTAATAGAATATTATATTTAACGTTCTATTCTTACGCGCTGTTGACAACTTTTCTGCCGGAGACAAATTCCAATACAGAACCACAGTCGCGGCCCATGTGTGCGGCTGGACGTCAGTTCAAAGTCTGGACCTTTGAAATGACATCCGCCAGCCGTAAACATATGAGGCTGCGATGGCTGGGCAGGAACACATTGACTCTACAAAGTCCATCTGCATCCCACGGAGGTGTTTACAGCCATCCCTCATGCTTCGCTAACATGACTGAGAATCTGCGCGCCTGTGAGCGCTGGTAACAAACAAAGGAAACTGCTGAGTTCGGGGGAACAAATACATGCCCCGAACATACTGATGATATTTATGCTCATCTGGTTCCTGATTTGTGAGCCATGGTTCCAGGAGCGTAGGCCACAACTACAGACAGGACAGATGGACTCTTGGGGAAGGGGTGGGAGGCTGGGCAAAGAGGATAGCAGATGCTGTATGTGGAGCAGCAGCACGAGGACTCCCTAAATCCCCACACATCTGGAAAGTCTATTGGGGACCTCGATTGCATTTCTATCCTCATCAAGTCGAGGACATACCGCACAGCTCAAACTGGTTTAGATCTATGTATATATATATATATTAACAGTTTGGGCAGAAACAGGCCGCTGTGGCACCCACTAGATGGGGTGACGTTATTAAACAGATAGTTTAATAACTCCAATAGTTCTTAATGAGCAGGTGTTGGCATGAGGATTTTATCATGCCACATTACTGAGCAAACATACTGTAAGAATTATGCCACGATGTTAATTTATCATGTCACCCATCACAGCATTTGAGATGTTTTTTAACGTCTATTAACATTTTCTTTAGCTTCTTGGGGATCATGACATTCTGCTGATGATGCAAATTTGTTTGGTTCTGATTAAAAGTATTGAAAATTTCGAATCCAGAATGGTAGACTTTTTGTAGGGTAGAGATAATGGATGAAAATATGAAATGTGTGAATCTTAGGAAGACTCATACACCTACCAAATTTTGAAACCGGAGTCTCACAATCAATCAATCAATCAATCAATCAATCAATCAATCAATATGCAGGGTTCTATCAAACCTCTGAGCACCAGCCGGGTCTAAGCTTTCACCAGAGTCTGATCACCATTATGTCTAGCGCATTTGCCAAGCTTCAGAAGCTAAACTCAATAATGTGAAAGGGTAGGAGCAGCTCAGTGGTTAGGACATTGGACTACAATTTTGAAGGTTCTAGGTTCAAACCCCACTACTGCCAAGTATCTTAACTTAGGCCCTTCATGCTCAACTGCTCATCTGCTAAATGCCAGAGAAAAATCCTAATGATGAATCCCGAATGACCCTCTGTTAATGAGCTTTTTGAAAGATTTTACAACTTTGCCATTTGAAACCTACTGCTGGTCATTAACATGGTGCCCTTTAACTGAACATTTTCATCTTGTCAAATCTCACTCACCAGCTAGTCGCAATCCAAACTAGAGCAACGATGCTTGCTGACTAACAGATCCGATCCAGAAATCCAACGCTCTTATTCATGTAACAAGTGAATCTGGACGCCTGACATGCGTCTGGCAAGACATCCTGTACGCCTTTGTGGTCTCTGATCTACGCCTGAATGTTGTTTACTGTACTTCAGATTTTACAACTTCTCATGTACTGTCAAGTGCAACAACATTTCATACTGACTGCTTCTTGTTGGAAAAAAAGAAAACCACTATAAGAAAGGAAGTTGCAGCCTCGCCTGTCTCCAGACCTGATTAAAGGGCCAATAATAATAATAATAATAATAATAATAATAATAATAATAATAATAAAACCCTAATATAAAATCTGTCTGAGTTTGAACGTGTACTTATATAGTACTGTGCAAAAGTGCCTGCCACTCCCCTTTTCTTCATATTACATTAAATTCAATTATTTAAATGACAAATGACAGCATCAGCAGTAAACTAATCACCTCCTGATCATCTCTCATCAGCTCACCTGCTTCTCACTGGGTCATATGTCACTGTGCGACCTACATTAGGGATGTTCTTGCAGCTTGCAATTTAGAGGAGCAGCAGATCTACGGGGTCAGGAGTAGCTCAGTGATTAAGGCATTGGATTATGGTTCGGGAGGTTCCAGATTCAAACCCCACGACCACCAGGTTGCCCCTGTTGGGCCCTAGAGCGAGGCCCTTAACCCTCAGCGATGTATTGCTCGAAGTTGCTCTGGATAAGTCACGCTGCTGCCACTGAACCGATCCGTTGGTCCATCTCGTAGTCTCTTTTTCTCACTTGTGACTAAGATCCAAAATGTCAATCTGTCTTGTCTCAGCTAGTCAGATATTTAGGATTTAGTTAATTTATGTTGTACGTAGCACGTCGGTCCTGTTTCGTTTCACTGTGAACTAAACTGTATATTGTTGAAATGACAATAAAAGCCGACTTGACTCGACTTGAGATCGAAATCTCAACTAGATTTCCACATTAGAAATGAAGACATTTCAGCTGGTTGATGTAGACACGCTGATGTTGAGGCCGAAATTCCTTCATGCCCTCATCATTCTCAGTGTCTGCGGGGGCATTAATTCAGACACGCGAGATTACAGGGACAATAATCACACCGGCCTTTAGCCGTATCCTCACCGAAGCAGAACACGTCAGCGCATGATGTCTCTGTTGGCGCTGCGCTCTGGGCGCCGGTGGAACGCCGCTCGAACCCACACTGCGTGACTTTGGGGCGAGTCTGCTGTGAGGTGAGGTGCCCGGTTTCATCCGAATCTGAGCCGAAACCTCAAACACCAGTTGCACGGCGAGGAAGACGCGGCACGCTTACACAATATGAACGGGGTGCCGGAGACGTACCATGAGTAATTATGCTGCTGGGACAGACTGGCGGTCGAGACCATTTTTTTTTTTTTTTTTCTTAAGAGACGGAACACGAGCGAGTCGTGGTTTTGTTTTGTGGCTGTTTGATTGTGGAAACTGAACTTCACCAAAGAGCTACTGATTGTTAGTGACCGAGCGCTTGAAGAGGCGACTGGCAAACCTTCAATAACGGACATGTGAAGTGGACCAAAAAAAGTGGGGGGGAAAAAAGGAGCTACTGGTGAAATGTTACGGTGTGTGAAAAAATGTGATGTCACGGTAACTCGAGCCACACTGTTTTGGCTTTCCTTTCTCTCTTGTCATCACTGGTGCTGGAAAAAGAAAAAAGAAAAAAGTTATGCCCTGCTGTTAGGTGCTAACAGAGAAGCTCAGATATCACGGCATTAAAGGCCTGGAGAAAGTTTGCTAACGTTACTGTACATCTCACTCAGTGCACTTCACTAGACTGTCGAGACGTTTCTCAGCTTCAGAATAATAATACGTTTATTTATTATTACTTGTTTTTTACGAAACTGATTTTAAAGTTGCATCAGACCACAAAAGGGGGATCCCTGCGCTGACAGCTCTGTACCTTACACAATTCAATGTGCAGACAGATAGAAGTAAGGATTCCATCATGTTAATGTACACACCAGACCCTCTGATACACAGTTCTGTGCAAAAGGTCTTAGACACCAGACTATGGTTTAATACAAATGTTGTCTTATTGGGCGGTTTCTGCATTATTGCATCATTTCTGAAAGAGATTTAAAAGAAAAAAAGCTTTGTACAAAAATCTTTGTATAAATATGAGTAAAGAATTAATACCGCACGCTGCATGACCCTTTCAAAAGGGTCAAATTATTGGCCTGCATCGAGCAAAGAAAACAGTGGAATTGGGCTAAGCACTGTCCGGTGCATTGTTAAAACCTAGAACACGGCGCCGAACCATCAAGTTCACGGATGAAATGTAGCGCAAAAATAACAAATAAAATAACGAGTGACTGCGATAGAGATGACTTGGTGAGGTTGCATCGTAAAAACAGTAGTTTCTGTGTTTCTGCTTAATAATGAAAGTAAGAGCATTTACACACACACACACACACACACACACACACACACACACACACACACACACACACACACACACGTGATGAGAACTGACAGAATTGGGACTAAACAGCTGTGTGTCCATAAGTAACCCACTCGTTAGTGAGACTCAGATTAAAAGGCTTCAGTTTGCTAGAGAGCATAAAGACTGGACGTTGGCCTGATGGAGAATAAAAGGTCTAAGCCTAAAGCCTCTAGAACAACCGCAAGAAGAACTTTATTTGTTTTGGTGGCTCAATCAGTTAATGCAGTGGGATACTGTGTTGACGATCAGACGGTTGAGGGTTCGAGTCCCAGTAGCCCTCAGGGTCCCACTGTTGTTCAGCTTCCTAACTGGGATATGCGAAAAAATTATAATTTCACTGTGCTGCAAGATACATATGACAAGTAATTGTGTCATTATTATTATTATTATTATTATTATTATTATTATTATTCATAACAGTCATACTGTGGATATTTAAAGCAGATCTTTTATATTTTCCAACAAGAAAAAGGATGTTGCACTTTGTGCTTTCATGGCATCATGACAAGCTACAACAAACTACTAAGGAGTGTAGTTTGTTACTGACAAAAAATTTTATTGTTTCACGCAGAGGCCACACCACTGAATGTAGTTATAAATGGATAAAAGGCGCGTACCATTCCCAAATAAATTAGAAACTGTAATCATAACCATGGACTGTATACTATATTACATATTCATATATAAACTACTATTGCGTGTGCTGTTTTTGGAAACATCACCCGGATTACTTACTCAACCTTAACACAATCCATTCTGTTGTATTTCTCACTCAATCCAGGGTTTTTATTTTCTACCTTTTTTTTTTTCTTTTTAATTGTTATCATTTCTTGCACTTATTGTTGTCATTATTTAGACATTTTAGACATTTTCGGAGTTAGGAAGCGGATCTACTGTACAAGAAAGGATTATGCGTGTGTGTCTTCTATATAAGGAACAGCATACTGTACATTACTCCTAATGGCAGCTTCCTTTACAGATCATCTTGGCCATGGCGCGTGAGTGAAAGCTCTTGAATCGACATTCTGTGCATTAGAAGCTTTTGAAATGATTCGGAACAGGATGTAGGACGCAGCAGTATCCATGTGTCAGTGTGCTGTTGTTTCTGGCGTCTCCTGATTGTGAGAACGTTGCCAGAAAGATTCCACAGGAGTAGTAGAAGTGAACGGAGGTGTGTGTGTGTGTGTGTGTGTGTGTGTGTGTGTGTGTGTGTGTGTGTGTGTGTGTGTGTGTTCGGCACACTCGTAAAGCAGCAGCAACTGCCCTGTAAAAGAGCGTCATGGCGGAAGAGCTGGTTTGAGAGCGGAGCTCCCAGGATCTCCCGTCTTCAGGACCGGGTCTGGAATGTGCTGAGTGACACGGCTTTACCCGGGAGGGACAACCGAGTCCCAGCAAGGAGCCAATCGCGCAGGGGGAAAAAGGGTCATTAGGGAAGAGTGTGGTAATGAATCAGAGCGGAGCAGAAACAGCACGAGGCCCTCTCAGGACTGTTCTTCATCAAGGTAATGACGATAATAAGAGGAACGTTTTGCGGAAGTCAGAGGTTTGGATTTTCACAGCTTTGGACTGGATGCTGTTTCAGCAGCCTGGGTGGCTAACGGAAAATCTTAGGAGTGTGTGTGAAGGACTTACTGACTCTGCTCCTGGCCTGGTTAACCTGCTCACCCAGGTCCTTAGCTTCAATAAACCTGTGGAGAATATGAAAACTCTACAGTAACATCATAGAATAATAAAAAAAATAATAATAATCAAATTCTCTCATGCACTGAAGAAACACAAGACATCGAAGGCTAACACCTCGCGCTTCATCCAGGACATGTGCAGTAAAGCGAGGCAACATTATAAGACAGCTGAACACACTCGGAGGAGAGCGCTAGCATCATTAGTCTTAAAATAGTTTATATACTGTACAGTCAGAGATGTCTAGTCCTAGTCTTGATGACTAAAACACTAAAACAAGTCCTCAAACGCAAACACAGATGCGCTATTCATGGACCCGTGGTCCTAATTTGCACCCCGGGGTAAAAATATACAGTATAGCATATGAGCTCCCGCGTGATGCTGTAACCTCTCGCAGCCGGTGGTCTAGAGAGAGCTGATTGGCCGAGCTCTCTCAGGGGGGAGGGCCGAGAGGTACTTAGTGCTCCTCCCACATTAATCACGGCTCTACAGCCAATCAGGGCCGTCTGTGAGCTCACGCGAGCGGAAGGAGCGGATAGCGCTGTCCTCCGAGTGTGTTACGTCGTGGCAGTGGTAGCTGGGAGTAATGCGGGCGCCCTCTAGTGAGGAGTTAGACACGACTCGATTAGGGAGAAAATTGGGCATAGGAGCTATTTTTCCTCTAGATTGCAGCCAGCAACATGCATCATACATTATATGATAAATGGTTCCATTAACATGTCGAGAAGAGAACTTTGGTCATTTTAAAACAACAGAAAATAGACGCAGCAAAATGGGCATTTTAGCCGACTTTGGAGCTCTGTTTCTTCTGTTATGTTTTAGTTGATCCCTGCGTCTGAACATCCCACAGAACTCAACACGCTGCCACTACTCACACACCACTCAGCACTCAGCACATTTTGCACACCTGGAACTTTGCACATTGCTCTGCTCATGACTGGACATTGCTTTTCCACTTCAATTCCATTTCATTACTTTACATAGTGTAACTTTTACTGCTATTCTCTTTTATCTGTATAATTTTTTCCCAGACTTTCTCCCTAATTTAGTCGTGTCCAATTCCTCCCCGTCACTAGGGGGCTCCCACATCAAGGCTACTACTACCACTCAGCCGGGAGGGCCGAAGACTATCGCGTGTTTCCTCCGAACCACGTGACGCCAGCCGACCGCATCTTTTCAAACTGCTCGCTCGCGCACCGTTGGGGGCGGAGTAACACACTCGGAGGACAGCGCTATCCGCTCCCTCCGTCGCGCGAGTTCACAGACGCCCCTGACTGGCTGTAGAGCCGTGATTAATGTGGGAGCACCAAGTACCTCACATCACTCCCCTCTGAGAGAGCTCGGCCAATCAGCTCTCTCTGGACCTCCGGCTGCGAGAGGTTACAGCACCACCCGGGAATCGAACTAGCGATCTCCGGATGATAGGGCGAGCGCTTTTACCACTGCGCCACTCGGAGGCCCTTTACTATTGTATTCTTATACATTTTTGTAATATTCTCTATTTCAATTTTCTTGTTTTTTTATTTTTTGTTTTTGTTTAGTTTTTTCGTAGGTTATGGCCAGTCACAGAAGCTTTTCACATTTCAGATTTGTATTTTGCTAAGTGCAACATTAATGACAAGCACATTTGGATTTATTTTGGTACATTTGGATATTTTTCGTGCAATTTGTGATTGATTTATTTTTATACAAAAGCACATTATTTTGCGTTGTTTATTATTCAAAAAGTCTTAATTTGTCTTGACTCAAAATATTCTAGCATCAGGACGAGATATCAGTATCACAGATTGAATGGATTCATGGCTGGGATGTATGATTACACCTCTGTTTATATAAGCCGAGGGTCTTTATTTTCATCCACTAAGTGGTGGAGTGGCTGCATTTCGGTGTTTCATTTCAAGAGCAACAAATAATAGTTTGAAGCCCGAGATCAACTGATTACACGTGTACTGTACAGCCATGTTCGGCTCCTGGTGAAAACTGCTGTTAAAGGCTGATGCCGCGTCTCTGCCACGGTCAAGACTCTTGCAAACACGGGAACCGAACTAGTTTTGTTAGACATTCCATTATTCATAGAATTTAATGTGCATAACGATGCATCAACCAATTAATATTCACCAAAGGCAGTTTAGTACAGACAGGAATGTTACCAATAATGAATGAATGAATGAATGAATGAAGAGAAACTTATTAATGTTGAAGATGGGTGACATAATTAATGTATATCCATGAACCCAGGCTGGACCATCTGTGATCTCTGTGACCAGGTGTTTATTGAGTGCCAGCATTTAGCTGCTCATTCACCCGAGCCACTACAAAGATACTGACCTCTGTTTCAGTACGATCTTGTTGTCTTCGATTGTGATATTCTCCTCACGCTCACTCCTGAATATTTCGAACGCCTCCAGTCGCCCCATAGACACCTCTGCTCCTGGGAAGAGCGACACGGTATGTTGGAAAACATTCGGAGTCAAGAGGACAAACTTCTAAAGGATAAAAACACGGTTATCCAGACAACGTAAGCACATGCCATGTGCTGTTATCTGACTGTAAACCACAACGCTGATAAATCGTCAGTTCTGATTGGTCAGAAGATGCTAACATACAGTAGCTGGACGTATTGGTATAACAGAAATGACGCACGGCGGGATGCTATGCTGTCCTTCGTATAGTTACAGAGGAACTTATATGGCAGATGCTCTACATAAACATAATATAAAAATGTGTTAAAATTTGCTTTGAGGAAAAAAAAAAGCTTATAAAGTCTCCAGTGGCAGCATTTTTTAACAATCGAAGCTAAATCTGTAACATTACGTTTTCAGACAGAAGCTCGTTCTGGAGTGTTTAGAGCTGGTTATAATGGAATAATGTGTTGTGCAACATGTCAATATAAAATATCAATATAAAATCATGCTTTAATAATACATATATTGTCACATTTTTGCTGTGGTAGAAAAGGAATAAAACATCTTCAGGGTGATGTGATCTCTCTGCTTTGCATCACGACTCATCACGGCATCGCTTCTGGAATTTGTTTGATTTTCCAATTACAGCAGACGCAAAATCCTTATATAAAACCTAGAATCAACCCAAATACATTTTACGTCAGATGTGGTAAACTCGAACAAAAGCGAGGTTCACTCATGTGAAATCCCAGAACGAGTCAAACCCCAAGGTCGGGCACTGTGGTCGACCAAACCTGAGACCAGGCACCAAACACACTGTAGACTTCAGCAAACTCCATTAAGCCCAAAGCGCACTGCAGATGGTTACAATCTATATTCCATACTGTCCAATTTTCTCTCAGTGTTTCATTACATCACCCGACCGCTCACATTACAGATACATCAACAGTGGATAAACAGTTCGGGGAGGGTTCAGCTGGGTTCGGAGATGCTCCGGGTCATTGTGGGACAAAAGAAAGTGAACTCTTTTAATCCTGATCTGACATTAAAGGCACTATTTGGCTCCAAACCAAAGGCGTCCCTTGATTGCCGGCATGTTTTGTTTGAGGGATCTTGTCCTCGTGAGCAGTGCTGGATGCCGTCAGAGCAGCGTGGAGCATGCACAACTCTCCGGAGAAGAAAGCGGTGGTGCAGAGTCAGAGCTGCTGCCTGCGATCCCCCTAAATGGTGGACAGACCGAGCCAGAGCAGCTGTCAGTGATGAACGAATCCAGGTGCAATACAAAGGATCTGGCAGGTAAACATTGTGAAGAGTAAAGAGAAGCAGGAAGTCTGTTTTTACGACCATCAGGAGATACAGTAAAATGCTGACTGCAAGATATCTGATAGACGGTCACCTCAGGTGGACTAAATCAGTGTCCAGAAATGAGCACTGGTCCATGTAATACCAGCTTCAGACTTTCTTGTATGTTTAATGTAGTCTTGAGAAATAGTTCCCCGAAGTCCCTGGAGGACATTTTTGTCTCTAATTTTCAGCCGAGTCCCCCGTGTCTGACCATAGCACACCAGGCCTTCCTGGATGCCGTCCGTGAGGTTTCCTTGGCAAGGATTCTGGAATGGGTCGCCATTTCTCCTCTCCAGAGGACCATCTACGACATGCAGCCGAGCTCCTGTAACGTGTGAGTGGTGTTGGTGAATGAATGTGTGTACAGCAAGTTGGAGACACGTTATCTGTTGATTTTCTAGGATCACTCGCTGAATGTTCACAGGAACGACTGCAGTGGGCTCTGAGTCACCTCGCCTGGGATCATCATACACAACCATACAGACACATTTTCAGCTTCGACTTCATTGTCATAGGCACAGTAAAGAAACATGTTTCCCCCGTACAGTTACATTTTTCCACGATGAATGAACAATGAATATATATATATATATATATATACAGTACAGACCAAAAGTTTGGACACCCCTTCTCATTCAGCGAGTTTTCTTTCTTGTGTTCTTTCTTGTGTTCTTCAGCCCAAACGCGTCTCTTCTGCTTGTTGCCTGTCCTTAGCAGTGGTTTCCTAGCAGATCTTCTACCATGAAGGCCTGATTCACACAGTCTCCTCTTAACAGTTGTTCTAGAGACGTGTCTGCTGCTAGAACTCTGTGTGCCATTGACCTGCTCTCTGATCTGAGCTGCTGTTAACCTGCGATTTCTGAGGCTGGTGACTCGGATGAACTTATCCTCCGCAGCAGAGGCGACTCTCGGTCTTCCTTTCCTGGGCCGGTCCGCATGTGAGCCAGT
>JAAGKR010001981.1:85633-107323 GCA_011419295.1 Clarias macrocephalus | reverse complement strand
CTATCCACTTGGACATTTTATATAAAAGTCTGACCAGCAGTGTTTACATGCAAAACATAAAAAGGCATAATTTGTACCAATAAACAGATCATAAGAGATTACATTTTGCTGGTGCTACATTTTGCTGGTGCACTCATTGTACTTACCAGATTATGCATAGACTCAGCAGCTGTTGGAATTGAATGAACCATGTTTATTTTCATTTCCAAAGTCTCGATGAATTCAACCACCATTGTCATGAGTGTGACCACATATCTAGGATAAAATAGAAAAAAATGCGGCCAGTGATTGTAGGACTGGAGTACTAATCACTATATACTATAATTAGCTTTATACAACAGTTAGTTCCGACCAAGTAATCTGATTGGACGAGAGACATTCCACGAGTGGTTATAATGGACGGTAAACTTACACTGTCAGTCAAAGCATGAGTCAAAGTAGGTCCGCAGTACTGTGCTATGTGATTGTACACACTATATAGCACACTATATTTCCATTTAACACTATTTGGGATTTAACCCCACAGCCTACAATTTAATTAAACTGATATTCTTACGCAGAATACTTGGAATTATAAAAAGAAACTTTTTACAGGAATTTACAGGAATCTCCACCAACATTTATTCTCCTTACCTCTTATACTACATACTGTAATACAAGTAAGAATTGAAAACTACTTTTACCATTATTACCTATCTGTCGCCAGCCCTGCTAGTCATGGTTGTATAGTGCAGAAGGATATGTGTTGGCGGAGCGAAATAACTGGTTAAATAATAAAATCAATCTGTTGATAACAAAAGGCATTTTTTCTTCTTTTTTTTTTGGAGTTTTCCCCGATTTTCTCCCTAATTTAGACGTGTCCAATTCCTCCCCGTCACTAGAGGGCTCCCACGTTAAGGCTACTACGACCACTCAGCCGGGAGGGCCGAAGACTATCACGAGCTTCCTCCGAACCACGTGATGCCAGCCGACCGCATCTTTTCGAACTGCTCGCACTGTTGGGGGCGGAGTAACACACTCGGAGAACAGCGCTATCCACTCCTTCCGCTCGCGTGAGCTCGCCCCTGATTGGCCGTAGAGCCGTGATTAATGTGGGAGCACTTAGTACCTCTCATCCCTCCCCTCTGAGAGAGCTCGGCCAATCAGCTCCCTCTAGACCTCCGGCTGCGAGAGGTTACAGCACCACCTGGGAATCGAACTCGCGATCTCCGAGTGATAGGGCGAGCACTTTACCACTGCGCCACTCGGAGGCAATAACAAAAATCATTTTTCCGGAAGTGTTGTATAGAAGCAATATTTTACTGCTGAAAATTGCAAGGCATTACTCAGGCTGCCACCTTGTGTCTACGACCACATCACAGCCAAAATGATGTACAGCAGTCTCATGTGATATTGCTTATAAACCCAGGACACTGAGTCAAGCTCTCTTACCGATGAAGATCAGCCTGTATGGGCAGGTTCTGCTGGCAAAGAGGTTTCATAAGTCTTTGGCGCAAACTTGTCTGCTCTCTCAGCACTTCCTGAAGATGAGATGTAAACTGTTGCAAACAGGCAAATCTCTGACCTGTTTAAAAAAAAAACATAATTAAAAAAATCCACACCTTAATAAAGAATGAGTGAATGCAAAATGCATTGCACATTACTTACTTAGATAATAACTATGAGTAACATCTGCACTGTTTTTCTCAAGTCTTAGCAGCTCCAAGTCCAAACTGACCTGAAAAACATACATGCATTTCAGATAGACTGTTTGTGTAAACATGAGTATGAACGCATTAAAAATGTACTAAAGCAAGACACAATATTTCACGTTTCCCAACCTGGTCGATCTCTTGCTTGATTTTATTCAGTTGCTCAGTTTCAGTCAGACGAGAGGAAAATATCTCTGGCCCTTGTGCTACATCATCAAGCTCTTTCTGTAGATGAAAGTTAGATGTATTTAAAAAATCTCTCTCTTTTTAATAGATCACATTATAACATATGATTGGAACATATATACCAATCAGCCATAACATTATGACCTCCTGCCTGATATTGAGTAGGTCCCCCTTTTGCCACCAAAATAGTGAGGACTTGTGTGTTCTGACACCACAAGTCAAAACCAGCATTCAGCATTATCCTGTTGCCAGTTCACTGCTTTTCCTTCCTTGGATCACTTTTGGTAGGTCCTGACCATTGCAGCCTGGGAACAAGAGCTGCAATTTTGGAGATACTCAAACCCAGTTGTCTAGCCATTACAATTTGTCCCATGTCAAAGTCACTCAAATCTTGATGTTTCCATCACATGAACTACAGGAAAAAAGGTTCAATTTCTGCCTAAATAGGTCCCGCCCACTTCCAGGTGGCATTGGCACGAGAAAATTATATCTGTAGCTACAGTACTGTGAGAAGGGCCAAATTGTGACTACTTAATATTAAGCAATGGTCATAATGTTATGGCTGATCCGTCCCTTCTGCTCACCTGAGATATTGTGCCTGAGGCTACACATCGCGCCAGGACCTTCGCTGCTGGAGTCACTGAATGAGGATTTAGATCCCAAAGATCCATAAAGAAAGAATATGATCTGGATATGAGTGTGAAAGCCTGGAAGGAAAGCGCAATGGTTCGATCACTACTTGGAGCAAAGCAGGTTAACAATACTTAATGCTAGTTCAACGTAAGTTAGCATGCTAACATTAAACACCACGAAGAAAAACAAACAAACATTGGGTTGATTTTGTTCGCAGCACAGTAAGCATTAGATTAAAACTTACTTATTTCTTTCTTCTTGAACGTTTTAGTGTAACCTCTTGTTTATTATTTAGATTACTTTTAAACAAACAAAAAGTTACCTCAGCTCACGACGCGTCTGTTAGACAGGGTAGAATTTTAAACAAACCCGCCTGTTTAGGTGTGTTCTAAATGTCTAATCTGCGCAGAACTCACTTCATTTAGCGCTGGATAGGTATTTAATTCTAGTATTTCTCCAAACCTTTTAAGCTAATAACCTTAATGAAGTAATTTTAATTTACAATCCTTAGATTGTTAATGAATTTTGAGACGACAATGTGTCGAATGAGCTGCGATGCGAATCTGCGCAGGACTCTGTTCTATCATTGTCCTGGTGATATAAATCCCGTAAACTATGTTGTAAACAGGCCTTGGTGTTTTTACCCTGCGTAATTATTACTCTCAGCAGCAAATTCCAAATGCTCCAAAGTTATTTTCTGTTCATTTGAATACTTTAGAAAGAACAAAGCCATCAACAAAATCAGTCAAACTCATTGAAATTATTTTTGAATGCCGTGCATATTTGATGTTGTGCGGTAAGTAAACAGGTCACACAGCGACAACACAGGAAAAGGTTTAGAAATATCGCAGATGACATAACACTGTTTTCATGTACATATGTAGGCTGGAGTGTGTGTACTTGTTAATAAGAGAGGTACGCGCGTGTGTGAAGTAATTAGCTGAAGGATGTCGGCGGTAGCACGGTTTGCTGCAGCAGGAGTTCCGGTGTCGCTGCTGTCGCGGTTCCGCGGCGCGCTGGTCGCTGCAGTGCTCGGGGACTGTGTAGGCGGCGAGTTTGAAGGAGCTCAAGATGTTCCGCTGGACCGGGTTCTCCAGCACCTCAGTGCACTGGAGGATGAAACAAAGGGTGACGGTGAGGATCGTTCAGCCACGCGCGCGCACACACACACACACACACACACATAACTGCCGTAGCTTATACGCACTGTCTGCATGGTGGGCCATGTCAGATGTTTCAGAGTTTATTTCACACTCATATGGCAGTTACAATAAATAAATAAATAAATAATCACGAGAACCCATACATATCCAAATCAAATCAACTAAACAAACACGTTTATTTACATCCACAACCAGTCATGGAAAAATAAAATATAGTTGCAAGCAACAATGAGTGGGGCCCAAACACCTGTGCCATCCATGTAAAATGGCACCAGAAAGACAGTGGGCACGTGCATTAAAGATGACATACCGATACCATTGTGACATAATCATAAAATGGGAGGGTTGCCTAAAACCTGTGCCAAGTTGTTGTGCAGATCGAATGGTCTGCTGTGGCAACCCCTCAACTGGAGCAGGCGAAAGACTAACAACAACAACATTATGTTTAGACCTCCAAAATGCCCCGGATGCTGGAAAAAAGCATCATGCTTCAGTATGTTGTCACGCTATGTGATGTCACGCAATGACAAGTTATTAGTCGCTTTTTTGCATTAGTTTAAGGCACCATCAGGGCTGAACCGTTGTACACTGTATATGCAAACTCCCTTCACAATTTTGCATCTTAAGTGTCTTGAGATCACATTGGCCTGGTAACTTCTAATTCCTTGGTCATTCCTGGTTGTTGTTGTTTTTTTATACATTGTAAAACAATGCTAAAGGCATCCAGAATATGCAATAATCTCCTTAGAACAGTCGATGAGATTTGTCTGCTGCCTGTAAAACCTTCAAAACTTCAAAACAGCTCCAATCTGAGGTCCTGTTAATATGAACACAAGTCATGTATGTTCACACAGACTACATTAATGCATGCATTGTGTTAACGTATTAACGTATTTGAGTCAAGTCGGTTACTAAGAGAGGGTTTAGTATCAGACTAGTAATGAACTGATTTACAGTATTTTTTTTTCCTGGGATGGTCTTCATGAAAGCCAGTTTCATCATGGTGATTGGTGGGTTTTGCAAATAATGTTCTTGTAAGAACTATTCAAGATCAACTGACTTTGGTTCTTACTTAATTACCTAATTCCATACGTATTATTTCCTAGCTTTGATATCTCCAGTATTATTCTAGAATGTAGAAAATCACCAAAAAAAAAAAAAACATTGATTTAGAAGGTGTCCCCAACAATTGATTGGTGCTGTACATCAGTTCATAATAACAGAGGTCACTCAAATACATTAATATGCTATATACATAATAATACGCAATGCATGCATTAATGTAGTCCGTGTTAACATACATGATTTTTGTATATCTGTAAACATCACAAACTTTCAGTTAATTCATATGCTAACAACATAGGTCTGTAAATTATTTAAACATGATCTGAAACCCTTCTAGCATGTACGCTGGTACAGTACTCCTGTTTGTTGAGTGGCACCTCCAGAAATAAAGAAGGGTAATTGAATTGAGAGAGTGTGTATGTTTTTATGTGCTACTCCTCAGGCATACTGCAGTACAGTGACGACACAGCCATGATGCGCTGTGTAGCCCATTCTCTTTTGACCAGGATGGGCTTTGATGAACAAGACATGGCTCGCAGGTACTTTCTAGTAAATATTATTATCGGTTCAAGATTATTAACAGTTCAACTTCAGGCAGTAGTTTTGTGCTTTGTGTTTACACTCGCTTTTACGTGATTCTCAATGCAGATTTGCAAAAGAGTATAGCCACGCTCCAGGCCGTGGCTACGGATCAGGAGTCATTCAGGTCCTGCGAAAGCTTGCGTCGCCTCAGCTCAGTGACGTCTTTCAGCCAGCACGTGCGCAGTTCGGTGGACGGGGCTCATTCGGCAACGGAGGAGCAATGAGAGCTGCACCTTTTGCCCTCGCTTTCAGAAATGCTGCTGACGTGAAGAGGGTGAGGGCCAGGCCGAAATTTTAATAAATTTTTTATTTCAGTTGCACAGGGATCCTGTTGCCCAGCCGACCTATTGAATGTAATACACAGTCGAATGTAAGAGAGCTCTCACAATGTTTGGAGGTGTGAAACTCATTGCTCAAAATGAGTTTCAAACCCAAACCTCCTGACTTTTTTCTCTTGTGATGTTTTTTTTTTTTTTTTAGATCTTATTGTAATATTTGATAACGTTAAAAGTTCAAACTCACAGAATGATACCGTTGATTCAGAGAGACTAAGTCGACCAGTGAAAATAAAGTCACTCAGCCGGACTCAGCGTTCAGTAATGATGCTAGGAAAGCTCAGCTAAGTAAGTTTCTTGTTTCCATGGCAGTTTAAATCAGCCTGGCTACATTTGTTGCCTGGTTAAGCTATAAAAATTATTACAATTTTGTTTCTAAATGGGAGGAAACCGGAGTACCCGGAGAAAACCCACCAAGATCATGCAAACTCCACTCACACAGAAACGAAGCAGGAATCAAACACTCAACCCTGGAGGTGGCAGGCCACAGTGCTAACCATTATACTACTGTGCCATGACATAAATTTTAGAAAAAGTGTAGATCATGTTAAGCTTTACATGTAAATGTCAATACATCTTAGTGTCGTCGGTTTGAATGTCAAATGCTTGACCTCCTCAACCTATCTCAAAACCGCTTTTCATCCAGAGAGAATCTTATGTTTTCAAGTTGTGCACTCAGTGAACAAAATCAGGGCTGAAATATATTGTGACATGTATGTAAGGAAATAAAATGCGTTTGCATTACTTACTGTGATGCATCATCACCTTGGTGCAAGTGGTTTGTTTACAGCTATCTAGTCTACTTGCACTTAAAAAAAAAAAAAAAAGTATAGTCTTCTCAGTGCCTTGTTCTTCTGAACTGTACACCAGTGAATTGACCTATTTAAAATTGTATGTAGTGTATTTTTGTTTTTATATGAATGTGAAAAGGGTCAACATTGCCTGTTTGTGCCTATAACATGTCCTTACCAAATCCAGATTTGATTCCCTCGGATGTTGATTTGCATGTGCTGTTGTGAAATGGGGCAGCAACCAATAGGTGGCGGTGTTTAATGGGGCAGAAAGATGGATACACAAATTTAGTGTTTGATTTCAGGAGCACCATGTGCAGGTGCCATCCATGGCAGGTTCCTACCCTGGGCAGATGCCTGTGCTGCCCATGCTGGAGGCTACTGCTGGGTGATCACAAACAAATGACATGTTCACAAATGCAAAACTGTAGTTGCCTGTGTATCCATAATATATGATTCAGATTTAAAACTGATTCTGTACCAAGCTTACCCTGTCTCCGTTTTCTCTTTCTCTGTGTCGCTCTTAGTTTGCGAGGGTAGGTGCAATGCTCACCCATTCCTGCTCTCTGGGCTATAACGGCGCGGTGCTACAAGCACTCGCTGTTCACTTTTCACTCCAAGGTGATCTGGCCTTACCGCAAAAATTCATCAGTAAACTTATTTCTGAAATGGACGAAGTGGAGAAAGACGAGGCAGCCCGCGGTGACGCCAAAGTGTGAGTCATCGTTTCATTGGTCTGGAGGTGCTTTATTTCAATTGTGAATCTACATTAAGTAAACAAATGCACTAACTGCTTTGTTTTTCAGGCTTAATTTAGCTGAATTTCCATATTGTGCACGTTTGCACAAAGTCAAAGAGCTTATGGAGCGTAATAACGTGAGCATCGAGGAGGTGATATCAGAACTCGGTTAGTGTTTTTTTAATTTTCATCCTTGTTAGCAGCACTGCTGGAGTGATACATGCTGTATCTGTAAGGGAATGTATGAGGGTGAGTCTAAAATTATTCACACTCTGACTGTAGAATTTAGTTAAATGAACTTTTAGAAAAGACAAACACATAATTTTTCCACATAATCTCACTTTTCAATTGTCCGTCTTGGTATTCCCTCATTAAAGCTAAAAAAATGTTTTAGGCTGATCTGCAGGCCACGAATGCACTGCGGTCTTCACTTCTTCAACAGACGTGAATCTTCATCCTAGTAGAGCTGCTTCCAGGACACAAAACAGATGAAAGTCTGATGGAATAAAATCAGGACTATAGGGAGGATGCTTTAGCACCTCAAAACTAAGTTTTTTTTAGAGTGTCTTCAGTGTAGGCTGAAGTGAGCAGACGTGCATCGTCATACAAGATCACAGCGTCCTTAGGTAGCAGTCCTCTGCATTCCATCTGAAGTTTAGGCTTCAGCTCTTCAATAAGCATCTCACTGTAACGAGGACTGTTGATTGTTGAACCGTTTTCCTGATAATGTTCCATTACTGGCCCTTGAGAGTCCCTGAAAAATTTTTTTTGGTCAGCGATTGATGATGTTTCTGTTCCATACTCAGGCTCGTAGAGATGTATCCATGTCTCATCACCAGTAATGATTTTCTTTAAGGAACGTTCACCTTCATTGGAGTGTCGGTCCAAATTTTGTTTGCAGATATCCAAACCTTCTGTTGTTTTGACACCACGTACACCCTCGGACCACATAAAAACAAATAACTGCACGCCGCTCTTCTTCCGTACAAATCACAAGTGGGGCATTTTTGCTTGCGCTGCAGTTACAAATAACCTGATGTAACACGTTCACACCTGCACAGCAGTAAATGGGGAGACAGTAACCTTGAACAGAAAGCGCTGATTAAGCCAGTGCAGAAGTTTTAATATAGACAGAGTGCAGGATAATATTTGACTCACCCTCGTAGTATACTATCGTTCAGATTGTGTGCGTTTATGTTTTGTAACACTGTTGCATGTTTCCGATGTACAGGGAACGGGATTGCAGCCCTCGAGTCTGTGCCCACAGCCATCTTCTGTGTGTTGCACTGTTTACAGCCTTGTGAGAGCCTGCCAGAGCACTACGGTGGTCTAGAGAGGACAATAGCCTACAGTTTAGCCCTGGGAGGCGACACAGACACCATTGCATGCATGGCAGGAGCTATTGCAGGTGCCCACTATGGCATCAGTGCCATTCCACAGAGTTGGGTCAAGAGTTGTGAGGGGGCAGACGAAGCTGACGATCTGGCTGAGCGTCTCTATAAGCTCTACAACATCGCGCAGACAGACGAAGTCAGGGAGACCGTGGGTGACGGTGATCAGCCACATGACAGCCATCCTCATCTGAAACATACAGACTGATGCGTTGCACAGTATTATTGACATACTGTATACAGTTAGTCCCCTGCATACAAATGAGTTCCATTCCGAGATCCGTCCATAAGCCCAACAAACATTGTCCAGATACTAGGATACTAACACAATTGGCTATATACTTCACGGTTTCCGTAATCTTGTCCTTGTTCTTTAGAATAATGCTTTTACACTTGCTTCCGGACATCCTGTGATAATGCATGTGATAATGTACGCCGGACATGTGATCTAACTTCCGCGACTGAACATGCATTGAACACGTTCGTATCTTAGGAAGTTCATAACTCGAATATTGGTATGTAGGGGACTTACTGTAGACATGCAATTTGATTTACCATAGACATGTAACACAAGCAGAATTTACAACCTTCAATCATTCAGTTCAACATTGTGAGGCCAGGCAGTTTTTGAAATAAACAAAGCATCTGCTCAAACGAACAACTCCTGTGTCTGAGGAATTCTGGGTTTTTATAGCTTAGAAAGTAAACAAATCGTATATATATTTCCAACTCACATGAAATAAAATGTGTCAGTAGTTGACTTTCATTCCTAATGCTTTCTTCTTAAACTAGCATTTAGTAGTTCCAGCCTACAGTAGGCCTGTCTCATGGGCTCAGGATTAATGTCTGTATTTCTTTCTTTCTCACTCACTTACTCATTCATCTTTTATACTGCTTTGTCTTGTATACTGGGACTGAAGCCTATCCCAGGAGACTTAAGGCACAAGATGGGGTACAATCCTGGATGAGGTTCCAATCCACTGCAGGGCACACACACACACACACACACACACACACACACACACACACACACACACATATCCACACACTACAGGCAATTTGGGAATGTCAGTAAGACTAATCTGCATATCTTTGCACTGTGGGAGGAAACCAAAACACCTGGAGGAAATCCACCAAGTGCAGGGAGAACATGTAAACTCCATGTACCCCGACCCTGGAGGTGCAAGGTTCTGTAACAGTGCTAATCACTAAGATACTATATTGCTTGCTATATTATTTATATTATTATTTGTATATTTGGACTAACCTCCACCAGCCATTTAAATAAACTGAGACTAGCTGGTGACTAATTTTACTATAAAATCAGTTTTCAGCTTTGGCAAGCCTTAATTCCTACAAACTGCATCATTATACATATTATTGTGCTTCCAGGCGCCATCTACAGGCGTGAAGTCGTAACTACATGACAGGCAAATCGGAGTAAATGACAAGTAATAAACCAATTTTTTAATTATTTACAAAATATTTTTTTAAGTGTTTCTCAATTACACTCCTTTGCTAAGTCATTAAAAAAAAGTCGAACTGCACTAGGCATGGTGTATCTTATAAATAAAACAAATACAAAACAACTCGAGGCTTCCTTATTGACCGAACTAGGCCATAGGTATATGTCTATGAACAGAAATATAGTGTTTACGAACTAGGCCTTCTCCGTGGGTGTGCAGGATTACCTAATTTTATACAAAGGGCAAATTTAAATATTAGAAAAGACTTTACTTTAGATTTGCCTGCATGAACATAAACGTGTCCACGAGGGGGCAGTGTCGCCAGAATGACAACCGCATTAGAGAGATGAAAACCTCAGTGAATTTTTTTTTTTCATTCCTCTGTATTCAGCAGTTGCTCTTTAATCAAATTGATTATACCAATTACAGAATTAGTTTGTTTGAATAAAATTGGTATGCTTTAGCAGGAATCAAACTTGCCTCAGGGTCTGTGTGCATGGAGTTTGCATGTTCTCCCTGTGCTTGGTGGGTTTCCTCCAGGTGCTCTGGTTTCCTTCCACAGTCCAAAGACATGTCGATTAAATTAACTGACATTCCCAAATTACCCATAGTCTGTGAATGCGTGTGTGAATGTTGACCAGATGTCCTACTTCGGTTGTAAAATGTAAATACAACAATCGCCATTGGCCTCCATTATCCCTAGTTGGACCTACAGAGGTTACCAGATGGATGGATATACAGTGGTACCTCGGCATACGATTGCCCTGCCTCCTGAATTTCCACCTTAAGAACTGAAATTTTGCAAGAAGTTTGCCTCGGCATACAAGGAATGTTCTGCCTACGAGCAACCGAATTGAGCCGAACTATTGTCATTTTAACCATATAGAGTTCTGTACACAGTGAAATAAAACAGCGTTCCTGCTCGACCAAGGTGCTACAAATAAACGAGATAAATTAACAACATAAATTAACAAAAGCTAACTAGCTAACTTGGACACCTAATTAGCTGACTAGCTGAGATAGATACATTCAGATAAATTTACAAAAAAATAAGTACAGTACCTTACAAAAAGACAACATAAAGTCAACAACATAAATGAACAAAAGCTAACTAGCTAACTAAGACACCTAATTAGCTGACTAATAGCACCATGGGTCCCAGGAATGTTAGCAAGGATGGTAGCAAGAGGAAAAGCGAGCAACCATAAAATACAGTTACAGTAAGTGAGATTTAATGTCTGTTTTCCCATATTTTACTTCATTTACATGTCTGTTCTAAATGTTTTGATTGTTTTTATATGCAAAAATATGATACATTGGTAATATTGGTAATATTTTTTGGTGGCTCAGACGGATTATCTGCATTTACATTATTTCCTATGGGAAAACGTGTTCGCCTCACCTCCAGAACAGATCAAATTTGTACGCCAAGGTACCACTATATGGTAATATACAGAACAAATGTGCAAACATTGTGCCATGGTGAAGACAAAATCATGTTCAACTTGATATATTATATAGACTTTCACATGTATTAATGTCTGTATGATACAGTATATACAGAACAAATATGGGTGGAATATACAGTAGTGCAATGCTAACATAATTTATGAATGGTGCAACGGGGACTAAAAGTGACAGTGCAGAAGTGTATTACTGTAGTTAACATGCCATGATCAGCTGTTTAGTGCAGTAACAGCCACAGGGGAAAATGCTATTTGTCAGCCTTATTGTAGCTCCTGCCCGGTGGGAGAAGGGTGAATAGTCCATGATTGGAGTAAGAGGTATCTTTAATAATGCCTCTCGCCTTTTGCGGAAAGAGTTTTTTTTGTAAATGTCCTCCATGGTGTGTCGGTGAATACCGATGATTGATCGGATGATTGGAGGGCTTTACATTCTGAAGTGGTGCAGTTGTTGTAGCACACTGAGATGCAGTTTGTGCAGATGGTGCAGTGGTTCTCCAGTATCCTGTAGCACATGTGTGTCTTTTATAATACGCGTTAAAAATAGAGGTGCTGTACAAATCCATTGATGTGAATGGGAGCGTGAGTGTGAGTTATTGCCAGCTCACTTGAAATTCAAAGTGACCTCCTTTGTCATCTTGGTGTTGAGTTTCACGTTATTGTCCTACGCAGTCATGAGTGAAATGGGAGTATAACAGAGGGGACAATACGCATTACAGAAGAATTTTAGTGCTGAGGGTGAGACTGGAGGAGGTAAGGTTGTCGAGTTGAAAAGACTGTGGTCGGTTTGTAAGGAAGTGATACAAAGTTGTGTGCTTATGCCAAGCTGTTTCGGCTTCAAGACTAGCTTGGAAGGGCTGACTGTATTGACTAGCATAATTATAGGGGTTGTGGCAGAATGGCGCATCGTGGAAATGGCATCCTCTATTGACCTATTTGGGGCAATAGGCAAATTGGTCATTTTGTGATGATGGGTAAGTGCGTTGGGCCAAAGTCAAGTCAAGTCAAGTGTTGTTGCAGCAATGTGCTTTGGCACAATGGTAACATACAGTACTTTAAACAGGTGGGGACAGTTGCGTTGGCCAGGGACAGATTCGTTGTCCATGATGACCTCAGCCTGCTGCTCCACACATGCTCTGCATACCCAACCAGGGTTGCCATCAGTGCCAGCTGCTTTCTGTGCATTCTCCCTGCTACAGAGGTGTAGATTGAGAATGGCTGCTCACCTTGTAGTAGCTGTGCTTTGAGTATGGGCTCCATGTTCCAGGTTTTCACAAGAGTTTGAGCTCGTCAGGGAGTGAGGTAGAACTGATTTGAGGTGCCTTGCTGGGTGGTTTGAAGTCAGTGATAGCCTTGCTGCATGCATCGGGATCAGTAGAGCTTAAATGCTCCTCAATCCACTGTTTGTGTTCTGATAACACAAACAATACAGTGCATATTTACTTACATATCACCTACAGTACATTGTCTTTTATTGCGAGTAATAATGTTAAAAAGTGTGTTCCTGTAGACTGATTTAAATGGATAAGTGGTGGTGACAATGAGGTGAAAGAGGGATAAACCAGGGTGTGATGTAAAACTTAAGGAAATGGTGTGTGAGGGGCTAATTTTACAAGGGCCTTAAAAAGACTAGAAGACAGAGTTTGAGGTACTGATGGCTAGTGGTGCAAAAGTGGGGTACCAGGATTAGTTGGACATGTCCAGAGGGCAAGAGGGGGTCTGGATCATTGGCTGCTCACGTGTAGCTCGAGAGAGCAAGAGAAAGTTGAGAACAGGTCAGAACAGTTAGGTATGGTCACAGCCACTTAATATATAAGGGGTATAAATGTATTTATTGTGCATAGTGCAAGCAAGAATTCCAACAGGACTAACTATCATTTAGCATAACTAAAAGTCCTTAATCTTTTTTCTGGGCATGCAACCTGACCCAACCTCAACCAAATCTGAATTTTATCGCAACAGTGCAAAAGTACTCATTTGCTGGTAAAATGCTTCAATTACATCTTATTCACCTGCATTCAGGATTAATATTTTTTGTATGCTGCAAAGTCTCCTAGTGTTAGGTGTTATGTGCTCACTTACATATTTGGCACTCTTCCCAGAACTGATAACACAAACAGTACAGTGTATGTTTATAAGTGAAGTTCCTGTAGCTGTTTTGGAAAGAGATGGGGGGGGGGGGATGGGGGGGATGGGGGGGGGGCTTATCGGGAGGAGAATTTTAGAGCTGCTTTTTTGGGTCATGGATTAAGTGGTATTTGTCTTTAACTTTAAGTTTAAAGCTTTAATAGCTTTTTTCTTCAAATTTTTGGCTCACCTTTGAATGCCTCAGTGTGCACAAATAGACATAAACATACTCATGCAATAAACATACTTTTTTAAAAATGATTATAGCTTTCATTCAATTTTCTTTTCTTCTTCCTTTTTTAGTAGAGAATAATATTTAAAAATTCTATTTATGCTGATGTTGTAAATCTTTCTAGGTGAACACCAAAATCCTGCAGCTCCATGAGAAGTAGGATGACAAAAAAATAATAAAAAATGAGGAGACTGAGCATCAGGGTATAGATATATATTAAAATAAGTGGTTTAATGTATGCATAAAGACAGCTTAGGCATTTGTAGTTTAAATAATAAAACAGTCTTTTTTTACTCTTGTGAAGGTTCAAAAGACACACTGGCATATGCCATGTGGTCTAACATGATTAGTCTACATAACATGTGTATCTAAATATAATAGATAATCTGATAAAAATAAAAATAAAAAAATAAATCTGATCTGAACACAAGTCACTCTCTATACCACTTTTAATACAAAGTAAAATACCATAATACAATGTAAAATACTTATACTTTGTTTTAGGCTACAGTTGATTAATTTGAGACTCCATTGATGGGATACCCTACAGTCATCAGCTGACTTCATTTTATTGCCACATACCATTGCTGAGCCTAGATCTGACCAAATGAAGCAACCCCAGATCATAACACCAAAAATGAATAATCCAGAGGCTTGTACAGTGGCCACTATGCATGATGTGTGCGTCACTTCAAGTGCTTCCTTTCTTACACTGACATGCCCATCTCTCTGGGATAGAATATACAGGATATACCTGGACTCTTCAGACCACATTATCTTTTTCCATTCAAGAGTCCAGTCTCTATGCTCCCTAGTAAATGGAAGTCTTTATTCTGACTAGTCTTACTAACAAGTGTTTTTATGGCCGCGCAGCTGTTTAGTCCCAGTCCTGTAAGTTCTCATCACACAGCGTGTATATTGAAATCCTCTTTCTTTTACTGTTAAACATAGCCATTGTTCTTCCTGTTGATTTTTTAACATGCAACTTCATCAAGTGTTTAAGTAATCTCCATTCATGATTTTTTTTCCCGGCCACATTTCTTTCACAAAGCTGACAGTTCAGCAATATCCTTTCAGGCTTTGATATTGTGTTGAACAGTGTTGGGGGATGTTACTTTTTAAAGTAACTAATTACATTACATTACTGTCTTCAAAATGTAATCCGTTACATTACTGCGTTACTTTCTGATAAAGTGACTAGTTAGAGGACTTTTCCACTGCAGAAAATGAAAACTCCTTTGTGCTTCCTCATGCATGTTGTTTTAGTCAAAACCTTTATAATTATTCTACCTTCATCACTCAGCAAAGTTTGGCCCATAATCTGTTAACTACTAATACCCCTATCTCACCTACACGGTTTCGCGTGGTGGCCATAAGTACGGTTCATTATGATTCACCGCGAGTTTTGGCGCTGTGATTAGGTTTCCATCTTTCCGCATGTCAGTCCTCGCATAGTCAAACCGCATAGGTGAGATAAGGGTATAACAGCAGGAAGAGGGGGGGCGGGTTATTGGCGGCGGGGCTTTAACACACACACACACACACACACACACACACACACACACACACACACACACTAATGGATTGGGAATGACTGCTGTGTGGCTCTTGGATTACATAAATTGTCTGAATATCAGATTACATTTTGTGACTAAGTAACTGAGTACTTGAATGGCGGACCTAACGTGTTAGAATACTCGTTACATCAAAAAAGTAATCCGAATACTCTAACACCCAACACTTGTGTGGAAGGATTCTTGAGGCCCCCATTCCACTGAGCTGAATTTGCTCCCAACCTCTCCCAAAGTCTCCCGGCTCCTAATGTACTGTATTCGGTACCAATTTGGTTAATTTTTCAAGTGTAGCGATCCCACGTTAATCCATTATTGATTTAAATGATCATGAAAACATGTTTTTGACACGAGGCAAGAGCAAAGTTTGCAAAACCAAAAAAAAAAACTTTGACTAAATTGTAGACCTTAAGGTGCTTTTTAAATCATTTAGCTTAAGCATATCAAGCAGTCGTTTATCTCAATTCATTTTCTTCTAATACCCATCTTTCATGTTACGTATTCTTAGTTAGTTTGCTGGAGTTATAATTCGAGATTACAGGGTACCTATTTAATGTGTTAGCTATTATATAAATAATTATACGCTTAATTATGTATGTCTTACTTATTATCTTCAAACCTCTTTAAGTTTGTTTTAATTTAAATTAAAGAAAGAGAAGAGTTTTTTTCCTCATTCCAGTTCAGACTGGATTCCATTATAATCTTATCTTTTTCCTCCTTTATTATTATTTTTTTATGCAATATGTTAAAATAAAGTAGTAAATGAAGATACCACCTTCATCTATGGAACAAGCATTTGCCTAGATAATTGATATTGTTGCACAGCCTCTCATTGCTTTTTGGGCCGGGTACAGTCATGTGTACACTTCCCATCTTTGGAAGAGGGATTTTTACCTGACTTGTCTTTAGGAACCAAACGAATGACATTGTGGTCTGACCGGCCAAGCGGCAGTCTGCATTCAGAACTGTAAGCTCCAGGCACATTTCCATAGCACAAATCCAGGGTGTTCTCATATCTGGTTGGGCATGTGACATATTGCTCCAGGAAACTCAAGTAAGGAGTGATGTCACACTTATTAAAATCACCCAACAAGAAAACAGGCCCACCACCAGACATCTCCAGAGCATCATAGTAAAATCCAGCAATTTCCATGGCAGCTTGTGTAAACTCAGGCCCTGGCACATACACATGGATAAATGTAAGTGGTGGAGCATGCCTTGGATGGTCATGCGGTCTAATGGACACAACCATTAACTCATAGTCTGGGGTATTTATGATGTTTGTCACCTCCACATCCGTCGCCCAGGCCTCATTCACGAGCATTAACATGCCCCCTCCCCTTCCTTTCTGAGTAAGTCTTGGATCACGATCAACCCGAAAAGGCTGATACCCCTCCAGGCTGATTCTGCTTGAGTTGCTATTCAACCATGTCTCTGTGAAGAAAATCAGATCACTGTCAAAGTGATCAACTTCTTCCATCATTTCTTCGATCTCCTGCATTTTGTTTGGAAGAGAACGCACATTGGACATGGTTATTTTAGGAAGCCGGAGCAGAAAGTCCTTTTCTTTTGTACTAGTCTTGGGTGGTGGTTTCCTCTGAAATATATGTTTACTTTGACTCCTAAGTCTTGGTGTAATGACTGTACTTGAAGTAGACTTCTGTCTTTTGTTCTTATTGTCATTTGATTTGCGTTTACCTTCGGAACCAGTCCCAGTTACTTCAATGTCTTTTGTACATAGGACAATATACCTTTGTATCTTCCTGCCCTGCTTTTGTGTCGGTTTATACTCCATACAGATGGTGCCTCGTGTGTAAATTTCAGAGTCAATCATCTCATGAGACATTTCGATGTGACACTCCGTTTCAGGGATTTGACTGAGCATCTCTCTGAAAGATGTATTTAGAAGTGATGAAAGCCAATAGTAAATTATGCATACAAGAGCTATGATATTATTATTATTATTATTATTATTATTATTATTACTATTCAATAATAATAAGCAGTCTTACTCGTATACTTATGTACTTACTGTAATTCATTCAATTGCTTCTTTAAATTTTTCACGGCTTCACGAATCTCATCAGCTTTTTGTTTGAGAAATGAGCTCGCTTCAGTCTGATGTTTGTTTTTAATCAATTCTTCACAGTTATCTACCAGGTCAGGCACTGTCAGTACCAGCCCAAGGAGTCCTCCTGTGACCTGCAACAAAGTGAAAATGCATAAATATATTTAAAAAAAAAAAAATATATATATATATATATATATATATATATATATATATATATATATATATATTATATGAAATAAAAAAAAAGTTATTTGTGTATTTTAATGTCTGTGACAATAATACCTGGCCCGTTCCCTTTAACACAGTTTTCAGTGAAAGAGCAGCCACTCCTTCAGTCACAAATGAAGTTGAAAATTTAGCTCCTTTTGTTTTGAGAAAGAAGACGGAATATCCAAAGAGTCCTAGCAACAGACTGACCCTTTGGAAGAAGGCGAGGTTTGAACTGAACTCTGAATATCTGTAATGAGTATACATTCCATTACGCCTCAATATGTGCCTTAAGCGACTAAGGGGCAGATCTCTCCCACTCCGTCTGGCCATCGCTCTCAGGATTCTTGCTGTGATTTCAAACTGCACTTCATCAGTGGATGACGCGTCAAGGTCTTTACTCTCACACTCCTCTGACAGTTTCTTCTGTAGCCTTTCAATGTTATTCCGAATCTTTTCGATTTGAGCAGCGGTCTTCTCGGCATTTTTCATTGCATCACTGGATTTCCATTTCTCCACAAGTGAAAGTGCAAAACTTGTTACAGTACCTGCTCCAGCTGTAATGCCTGCTGCTACTGCCAGCAAAGGTGAAGCCAGGCCTCCGGTCAGAAGAGTTGCAATACCTGTTCCAACTAGAGTGGCAGAGCCAAGCACAGTTGCTGTGTTTCCCACTAACTTCCCCACAGTCATCGCCTCCCTCATCTCTTCCAGTTTATGGGCCAAAGCCATGAGATCATCGGCACATCTCTCCTGCTGCTTTAACCAAAGAAATAGCTCTTCACACAGTTCGTCTGCTACACCCATGGTGGAAGAAGAAAATGGACAAACTAAAACTAGAAAAAATATAGATAGGAGTTATTTGAATTGTGAAAAAGTAGAGTATTTACCAATAAAGACATCTGAGTATCACATTGCACAATCTGCTTGATTTTAACAGTCAGAAAAAGATAACATATTTTCAGTGTGGCAGGTGAAGGAATCATACTCATACACAGAAAAAACGTTTATAAGCCCCCAGCTAAACACTGTCCACAGAGCTGTGATGTACTGCAATGCACTAAATCAAGATAATGGCATGTATATGTGCAAAAAACATTTCTACCTGAGATCACACCTGAGTATGTACTGTATAATTGCCACTCATGCATTCAGGATCAGGGACACAGAAAGACATTTTACACAGGAGTTCTAGAATGTGAAGCTGCATACATATGATATATGCTATGATGTCACATCCAAATAATGAAATATAATGAATGAATAATTGCCAATGTAACATAAATGATGATCTTAAATATTTAAGCTCCAATAACAGCTCATTTACTGGAACTTCTACATAATGAACATGGTGAATGATGTACATATGTTACTTTAGAAAGAAAATCATAGGGCCTCCAAGTGGCGCAGTGGTAAAAGCGCTCGCCCTATCATCCGGAGATCGCTAGATCTCAGAGGGGAGGGATGAGAGGTACTTAGTGCTCCCACATTAATCACGGCTCTACAGCCAATCAGGGGCGTCTGTGAGCTCGCGCAACTGAGGGAGCGGATAGCGCTGTCCTCCGAGTGTGTTACGCCGCCCCCAACGGTGCGCGAGCGAGCAGTTCGAAAAGATGCGGTCGGCTGGTTCGAAGGAAACACGTGATAGTCTTCGGCCCTCCCGGCTGAGTGGTAGTAGTAGCCTTAATGTGGGAGCCCCCTAGTGACGGGGATTAGGGAGAAAATCGGGGAAAAATCCAAAAAAAAGAAAGAAAATCATAACTTTTGTTTTGGTGAACTTTTTTTGTTGTTCAAAGACTTTTAAACAGCTGTGGAAGAAGTGTCAATGTTTTGTAAAACTCAGTACGTTTCCTGAAATCCTCATGGCCCATTGGAAGGCCTGTGTTCTATTGGCATCTTTGCCTGCATGACTATAAGAGATGATAAGGAGGGTAATCTAGTTGGAGCTTGGCAGTACCAGTTTTAAGGCCAGGCGTTGCCGTTACTGTGTGAGTTCAGGGTTGATCTTAGTCCTGATTGCCAGGATACCCTGCCATCCTATACATAGTTTCATAATTTTTTATACGAGATTTTCATAAGATTTTCTTCATAATTTAGTATCCATTCAACACCTGGCCTTACTCCAACATCAAGGCTACATCTACCAGGAAAATATATCATGTGTTTCCACTCGTGCTAGTGTCTGAATAAGCACAGATTCCCAGAGCCATTCTCCAAATTGATGTTCAAGATGCACATATTGGTCTGATTCGCCAGAAGTCCACATATTTTTTATGCTACTATATGTGTCTACTAAGGTGTATCTTTCACTGAAATGCCCTTGCTTGTATCTTTTTTATACTATTAAATAAGGTAGAAAACCTCAGTCTTTCAGACCTGAGCTTGTATTTTGACTACAGAATGGTCTTGCAACATTTTAGGATTTTGGAACAAAATATATATAGGCTCTGAAGTATTGTATATATTGTCATTTTCATAGGTGCATTTTTTATGTTGCTGTATTTCATTCAGTGACTTTTAAAACACAAAAAAATGTCCAGAACTAATGTGTTGGATAATAAAAATACAAATATAGACATATACACACTCTGACAAAAGTTAATTACAGTATTTGTCACAGGTGATGCTGTAATCTGTGATTGGTTGAATCCTTTAAAGATGTGACAAGACTTTTGTCTAGTCAAAGTCTGACCTTGCTGTCCTAATTAAATAATTTAAAATGAGATTTTATTTTGGCAAAATAAACATAATCTAGAGGCCTTTGCCTTTCATATAAGCCACTTCTGATTCCAAATGATCAACTAGAATGTGTTCCTACAACTTATAGGTGACAAGACGTTTGTCAGGATGTGTATTGCAGAGGGACACAAAATCAATGCCTTCAAAAAGCAGCAAAATGAAGAAATGTCTGTATAAAGCAAACTATATCTGATACATGATCAATACCTTCGTACACACACACACTTCAACCTGACAAGAATAAATCTGAGACTGTGCTGTTAGTTAAAGAAAATGGAAAGCCGACTTACATGGCAGAGCAGAGCAGCGCAGAGGAAATGACTGTATTGCCTGCCGAGAAGAGGCTGGACTAACAGACACAGCTGCACTTTCACTTTCAGTTCACTTTCACATATTCATTTCCATTGGCTGCTATTTTGGGTGTTTATCTAATGAGATAAACACAACATAGTTTTGCAGCAGGCCAAGTGAGAACTGTAATTTATAGCTTTCTTTTTTATTTCCAAGTTAGTAACATACATTCATTGAATTTGACAATTCATATGGGCAAAGCTCTGGGAATATTATACACATATTTTGTTACTATTTTTGGAACCTTTCAATGTAAATTAATGGATTTTTTTTTAAATAATTTAATTAAATTGAATTTTATGGATAACAAATAAAAATGTTTTTTCGTATTTCTTTCTATATTGTAAAGCAATGCTGAAGGCATCCTAAATATGCAATAATCTTGCTACTTCATTATATCTAATATATAATCACAACTCTTCATTATATCTAGGTCATGTCCCTAAATCTTTCAAGTTGGCAGTTATTAAGCCTCTTCTTAAAAAATCAAATTTAGACCCAAATGATGTAATAAATTACAGACCAATTTCAAACCTTCCGTTTATATCAAAGATATTAGAAAAGATAGTATCAGCCCAAATATGCACATTCTAATTTTATGGATAACAAATAAAAATGTTTTTTCGTATTTCTTTCTATATTGTAAAGCAATGCTGAAGGCATCCTAAATATGCAATAATCTTGCTACTTGTGATACATACAGTAAAGACTTTATATACCTGCTCTTATATGAGGTGCTACTAACTGATGATTTTTGAGGCTGGTAACTCTAAATGAACATCTTTGTAAATGCAATTTGCGAGTGATCCCAAACGTTTGTGCATTAATGCATATAAATAAAATAAAAGTTTTGTCTGTACACTGGTCAGAACTCACTCCCAGCAAACTGT